>JAUBWS010111353.1:0-10052 GCA_032270445.1 Darlingtonia californica
GGAATTATTCCTTATTTTGAATTATTTTCACGGTACACACAAAAAAAACCGAAAGTTTTTGGAATTTAATTTTGCAATTTTCCAAAAAAAAAGCAGGAAAAAACCCGCTAATATCTCTGGCAATAGATACCAATTTTTTTCTAAAAGAAGCTCGAACTCCCGTCAAGGACCTGTTTTGTTCCTAAAACTGATAATATTGGACCATTTGTTTAGAATGAAGTCATTTTTTAGAAGATTAAACTATATTTTCCTCAAGCAATTACATACGTTCTTTGGACATGTTTTGTTTTTAGTATTTTTATGATAGTTTCATCTTTTGTTATAAGATGAAGAAAAGCTATCATCCCGCTTTGATATGGCTCACAGAAAATTTTCATTTCTTATAAAGGTGGGCGGAGCAGCACCTATGGAAAGGACTTCAGTATAGGAACATTCTCACGAATTTTGCTTTTGCATATCTTATAAAAATTCTTAAGAAGTAAGATATAGAAAATTTTAGCAAAGTTATATATTCGGTACGTTTCTAACGTGATCTTTTATACAGGTGAAAGTTGGTCAAATTAATGATGCAATGTGTCAAGACTACAAACGAAGGCGACAAGTATTAATCAAACGAGCTGACGTCACCATCCAATCTTTTTGCTGGTCTGACAAATTGAAGGTATCTTAGTAAATTAGTGTTTTCAATTCAGAATGCTTACTTTAATCGGGGTAACTGTAAGCTGGATCGTCCTAATTTTATTCCCTGAACTTTAGAAAATATGAAAGGTCTGCTTTTGAGGTAGACTTTATGCAAAAGTTTGTTTAGACTTTATGTGTAATAGTTTATATAGCAATATATGACAAACTATAGACTTTTTCTGTATAGTCATCAACAGAAGAAGTCGCTGAAGTTTTTCAACCAATCAGATCTAAGCTATGTGCAGACTCTTTAACATCAGCTGTGGATGTACTGGCAGCTCGGACAGGTTTGAGTCATACAAAACTTCTGAAAATTATATGATTTTATTGTCTTGTTTCTCTGCACTTTAACTCGCTTGATTACAGATGGTTTTAGAGGGTTGTTAATATGGTTACCCAGAAAAGGGACAGGAGGTATTTTCCACTTTACGAGTCATCAATTTAGTATGATACAAATTTAGTCTACACCGAATCTTCGAAAAATCCAGGGAGTCAGAAAGTGAAAGACTAGAAATGTACTCACATTATCGTTATAACAAGAGGGCCATTGTTTGGTAAATTTGACAAGCAAAATCTTTAAGCTATTGAATCCTCTATTGTTTGGTATATTTACTTTATGCGTAAAAAATTATTTCACGTCGCCTTAATTTTGCGGTATTCTTTAGCACATTTTGGGTTCGACTGCATTTTATTTTTGCGGTTTAGCATAACAACTATATTTCGCGATATTTTAATTTTGCAGTAATTTGTTGTGATTCGTGAAATGTTAATTTGTGGCTGAGCGAAAATTACTTTGGTAAACTTACGCCAAGAATAATATCTTGGGCAATTTGAATGATTTTTAATGCATTTTAGTTTCGTATTTTGATGAAAACATTCTTTCGCGACTTTCTGATTTTGCTGTCTTGCATAAACGTTACATATCCTGGCATTCAAATTTCGCGGTTTTCAGACTGTTACCCAGCAACCGCAAACTTTCGATGGCACAAATTTCTCATGCAATAGACTTTAATCGTGTGGCATATGCCAAAGTGTGCATTAGGATATTCATTGAATTATCAATCATCTTTTATGTCTAGACTTGTACCCAGTTGAAAAGACGAGTAGTGGAGCTAGCAGAGAAGCGACAAAATGTGAACTGAATAAAATTCTCATTCCGAAGGTAAACTTAATTTCAAAACTCTGCTTTATCTTTTGCTATAAGGCTTAGGGCTAAATACCATATATGGTCCCGGAGAATACTGTTAAAATGGTGTTTCATTTTTGAAACTTATGAAATTTACTGTGTTCCTATTTTACTATTCATTTGTTACCGGCAGATTAAATTTCTCAATGAGTTATAAGGGAAATGTTTTAGGAAATTTGTGATCATAATAAGTTGCAGTTTAAAAAATGAAACACTATGTATACTATCTCCATTTTTTCCTTAAAATCAATTTTATCATTCCTGTTGTACTTCAGTTGGGAAAAAAGTTTGTTTGACAAAAACACTTTACTTACCTTGTTTTAATAATTATTTTTGGTTTTTATTGTCAGGTACCTGATAGAGGTGGACGCCCATCTAAAACAGCACCACCCCCTGAAATGCCGAAGTTCCAAAAACGTGTAGCCGACCCGCCCAGGGGTGGAGGTAGAGGTGGTGGGCGTGGAGGCGGTAAGTCCCTAATTCTATCTTTGTCGACTGGAGTATCTGTTTTTTAAAGTATTTTTTCAATCCACAAACAGTATTTTAAGAAATAAATAAAATAAAAAAGAAAAGTTCATCATCTGTATTGTTTTTAACGCATTAAGATTCATTTAGTTTGCATCGAATTGATTTCTGTAGAGGAACAATCTCACAATTTCACAAAAGAAGACAATAAAAACTCTCGCCCCCGCTTACAAACTTACCTCCTCGCTATTTACATTCCTTTATCTTCGTTACCATTTTAATTGCACGTATTTGGAAAATGTTTGTTGGAACCCACATATAGAAACGATTAATGTTTTTTGCATAAGTGCCAACTTGATTTTGCAAAAAAGCCATAATTGCTGATACTCCCACACTTTAATCCAAAGCCATATTTTATTGGATCAATTTACAAGAAATCGCTAGACAAATTATCCTTGTGTGATTGGCAAACACCCACGTGGGAGTTTTTATAGAATAATGGATGCTTCTTAATTTCCAGGTGGTGGTGGTGGCCGACACTATGGCGATAAAAAGAACGATAGAAATGACAGCTATAATGATCGCAGTGGTGGAGGTGGCGATTATGGCGAAGGAAGAGGGCGAGGAAGTGAGTTGGATTCTAAGATACTGTCTCATATCTTCAGAATTTTTTTTTTTTTGGGTTGAGGATATGGAAGTTTTGTGGTGATTTTGGTTGAAATTTTTATGGCAATTCCAAAAAATGATATTTAAATTGGGTAAGGGCCTGATTTAGTATAGAGAAAAATTAGGGGTTATGTTTGAATTTTGGATTTTCAGAGAAGTATGAACAGCTGTATCCTCAGTCCACCGTGTTCAAATAGGTTCTTGAAAAGCCCGTTTTACGCCACCTTCTCAGTAGGAAAAGACATCCCTTATTTGCTTTTATAACTTTTTTGAACTTTGTGAAGTCACATGGACGTGAAAACGTGGGAATGTGATACAATGGTGTAATTTTCGAACGAAAAATCAATAGACAATTCTCAAGTTAATAGTTTTGGAACAGTTATCAGAACAATGAGTTAAAAATACCAAAAATACTTCGGTGACGTTTAAGGACAATTAATCAATAAGTAAAGAATAACCGGAAACATTTCTAATCCCTTTAAGTTAATTGTTTCTTCGAATTTTTGTTGTTTCCTTTAAACGTTTCAATTGGATTTGTGTATTGAGTTCATCGTGAAAATATGTGTATATATCTATATACCATTTAGGAAGTCCGTAAAAAGTTTGTTTATCCATGTTGTCTAACCAAGGGAATCTTCAAAAATCTACTTTTATAATATTTTGATGTATTGCGAGGAAATATTTAAATACATGTACGAACAAGAAGAACTTCCTTGCAATTCCATAGGTACAACAATATGGGTTGTTTGATAATTAATTTCATCCTTTATATCATTTCTCTTATTTTTTCCTTAAGTACGTTAGAAAAAGAAAGGTTTTTTTGTACAATATAGAATAAAGGAAAAAACAGGATTTAAAAGTGTTTAGTCAGACACGAGTGGCACGTACATTATTCATATTGCATCAGTATTTGATTTACAATTTTCTTCCTTTACTTTAGGTTCTGGCTGGCGTGGAAAACAAGGCGGAGGGCGTGGCCGTGGTGGAAGACATGATGATACCAAACGGCCATCGAGAGATGAAAAAGTGTATTATAGTTGATATTTATATTTTTATTAGATTTTCTATATTGTTCATATTTAGTATTTTTAGAATTTATTCAACTATAAAACAGCAGAATGAAGCTGTTTAGGAAAAACAACTTTCCAGCGCGAAGATTGCTAATATTTAAATAATAATATATAAATTGGGATACGATAACACTTGCGTAGAATTGCAGAAAAATTATTACGAACTCTACTCTTAACGATTCTGTGATGTGTCACTGTATGTTTCGTATAATGTTTTTAAGTAAGAAATGAAAGTCAATTTTTTTATTTTAAGTGAAGGAAAAGATGTATTTTTACCACAACTCTTAAATATACTTGCGAGTGATTGATAGAATTACATTTGAAGAGAGAGGCGTAACAAAATTCGAAATATTTTGGTGGAAATATAACCAGTAGATATTACAATTCATGGTGTTGTATTTGTCCAGTTTTCTTGATAAATTTTTACTTCTCCAACATTTTTTATTGACACCAGGAAGTATGATGACTTTCTTGCACTTCTCTGTACATGTTGAAATGTGTAGTATGTTAAAAAGTAGAAAGTACGCTCTCTTATGGCTGTAATACAATTTATAATTTAAAACTAATCGGACGAAAGGTTGTTTGATATCGACACTAATCTTTCTAACATGTACAGAGAATCAAGATAATTATATTATACCCTGCAAACTAGTAATTAAAGATATTTATTTGTTGTAAAAAAGCATTCTAAAGACAAATTTATATGAGTTTCCGTTGAGTTTTTAATTTAGGTAATCAATTAAGAAGAAACAATTCAGTCTTGCTCTATAAATAATTCTGTATTTGTTTGTATGGGTGCACTTTTATTCCAATACGCGACAAATCACAACATGGTTTCCCAGAATTACCCAATACTCTCTGGTCTGTATTAGAGACCAGAGAGTATTTGAAACACCTTAAAGTATTTACAAGATGATTCGCTGGGTTTCAGTTGATTTTAATTAATTTCTATTGCTAATCTTTAGAATGTTAAAGAAATTTTATTGTTTTTCATAAACTTTAGAAATAGAATTAGTCTACATCGCAATTCTCTACGAGCCTCTGAATTTGACCCTAGAAACTAATAAGGGACTGCGAAATAAAAATCATGGTATTTTAGTCGGAACATGGCGTGAAAAGTTCAATCTACTCTGTAAATGAATGCACCCCCTCCCAACCTTAAATTAAGGAAAAAAGACAATACATCAAAGACGTCTTCTGGATGTGCTAGATATGTTTCAAGTACGTTTATGAAACGGGGTGGGTCATTTGGTTTTCGACTTGCTATGGTATGATTCGATGGCATGACATTGACTGTAATCTTTCGACGAAATGGATTATTGGTTGACCACAGCATAACTAAGAACAAAAAACACGTAGTTACATCCGCAAATATTGCTTATTTTATTCCTTTGACATTATCATTGGTATCTTTGACGAGGGAAATTCACATTACCATTAAAAGATCGTCATGAACGAAACATTACTATTGTTAAAAGAAAAACAGGAAGGAATGATTAATAATATTGGAAAAGCTATAAATAAAACTTCAACAGCAAATTTTAAATCACAAAAGCAAAACGTGTACGAAGAAAGAAGCAAAGTTGCTGAGGTTGTAGGAGGTCAATTTTGGATAAGAAGATCATGGTGAAATATTTAATAATGTGTATTGTGTTTGTTGCGTTGCAGTCACAGTTGATGAAAAATTCGGTCGACGGAGGGTGTTTTGTTCCTTGCAATGTACAAGATAATAATTGTAGTGGTACATGTTCAGAATGCGTTTTCAATCTATTGAACGATGAGTACGAATGTCAGAAAGGAGGATCGCCAGAAGGAGGTCAAACTGAAAATTAAAAATTTGCAAGTGAATGGATCAAGATAAATTAAAATTTATTAGAACTGTGGAGCCGTGGCCGAGTGTTTAAAGATCGCAGCTGAGAATCGCAAGGTTCTCGGTTCAGGCCCCACACTATGAAACTATCGGTGGCGAAAATTGCCGTACTATCAAATTCCACATGGCTTGTAGGTATTTCACGAGGTAGGCTGGCACTATGGTATGTAAGGATATCGATAAAGTCTACGCCTGCGAGAGTGAAATTTCTCTCCCGTGTAGATGATAGACTTGTTATATACCAAGGTCCAATGTGTCGCGAGCATTGGGCCTGTAGTGACTGGTAAGCGCTATGATTTCCTATCTTCTCGTAGGATAGGCCCATTCCGAGCTGGTATCGCGGAGGGTTCACTACTAGAACTGACTTATAAAAGAATTTATGTTAATATTGTATTGTAGTGAATAAATTTTCTAAACTTGTATTCCCTTGTTAATATTTCAATATTTATCAAAATCCTTGTCTTAATGCGTTTTTATTCACCTAGTTTGACTTATTTCTAAGTCTTGCCATACTAAAAACATGATATTTGTTGCCAGTTGGGCAAATCATATTTTGCCATTCATCAGTATGGGAATATATGGGAAGTAATTAATGATTTGCATAAAATAATCGACAATGATCTATAACAAATATATAAAACTTATAAAACAACTTACATAATTAAAATCATAAGTCTATTTTCAAATTCCCAAATTGAGTGGCAAATTATGTTGTGCCAAACTTGCCACACATACTAGTATCGTGAGTAAGAATTCAAATTCTATATCATATGTTTTCAAAAAGATTGTGACAACACTTTGTCAGGCTAACGTCTGTTCGGCTATCAGCTATTATAGCAATGCATATCACTATCCTCCTTTCTCCTTCCAACAAGGACATCCATTTTTTGCTGTCATTAATACCTTAAGCGTACTAATTTTCGCGTGTATTTATTTATTGTATACATTTATTTTTGCATGTATTAATTTTCTCGAATTTGAGAGGTTTTTAACCAAACATTATGCTCAAATTTGACAAAAATTCGCGAAATTTACGAAAATTTGTACACACGAAAATAAGTACGCTTGAGGTAATCGCGACATTAATTTTTGTGAAACTAATCTTTGTGATTTTGGGCAAATGTGCATAGTTAGTTTGCAAAAATAAAAATTAATTCCGAAAAATGCTTCTTTTTCAAAATGATTATTACCCCGCAAAAATCAATTTCTTAGAACATAAATTGTGCAGGATCTCAACCGCAAAAATAAATTCCTCAATAATAAGTTATGCCTGCAAAGGTTTCTGCCTTTATAGGTATAAGTGACTAAAGTTACAAGACGACCTTCTCTGAACAGGGAAGCGAGAGGTCTCATCAGTTGGTCTTGCTAACCTTAGATAGAAATGGCTATTTATTATTTTTGAACAACGTTCGCTAGTCTTCTCTCCATTAGAGAAATGTTTCTTTGCAAGGTAGAAAGTATTTTCTACTACGCCTTTTAAGCCAAAATTAAAAAAAAGGTTTTTATCTTTTTCTTTGCAATGTAATCATGTAATGCAACGCAATACAATGTAATCTAATTTAAAATGTAGTTTTAGTCAGGCTTTAAAACACCTAAACCTCAACATAAACGACATTGTGATGACCTGTTAAATTAACAGTGAGAGGTCACTTCACCACAAATGTCCGGTTCGAACTCAAAACAATAAGATCATTAGTCCGACGCCTTAACCACTAAGCCACTACTCCACACAGCTTTAGTGCTTTAAATGTAACTAAGTCGCTAGTTGCTAAGACTGCATTCATGACATCATCAAAAGTGAGATCTCAAAGTTGTTTTTAGTTAACTGCTTTAGGTAGGCATAAATTTTCAGACCCTAGATAAATATCAAAGTACACGCTTTTTTTATAAGAAAACGTTTTTTTTTAAGTAAAGGCTCAATTTTCTTAGCCAATCACTGAAATGACGCTGAAAATGTCTTCAAATTTCCATATTTTGAGACTGAGATTTCTTATTCTTTTTCTTGAAATAAGATATTTTCTACAAAAGTTTCGGCCAAGAGTATACATATTCAAAAAGGTTTCTTGAAAATATCCTCTGTAGAGCACAAAATTCCCATTAAAACCTTGATCTCTGTCCTGATCTAACTGATTAAGGTCTGGAAGACTCCCTATGAAAAAATTTCTTAATTTGATTTGAAATTTCAGGCTGGAGATTTTTCTTAGCTTTTTCTTAGCATTTTGGCATAATTCAGGGTCATTTTCTTATAAAACATTTTCTTATAAAAAACGTGCATTACTTTCCTCTTAAGCACTTTATTATGTTTGTTGAATATGCGACGTAATGTACTCCAAAAATTGGTGCACGAGCTTTTTGATTTTCCAGTCAATTTTTTGATATGTTTTGTGATTTTTTGACGTTTTTATGATTTTTTGAATTTTTTGTTATTTTGTGATTATTATGAGATCTTGTGATTTGTTTTGTGAAAGCAGAGTTTATAAAGACATTTTTTTTGTCACACTCGATAAATTCTTTTAAAACCTTTTATTATATGCAGTTGATTCCCCAGGACTCCACTTTTTAATGAATAGAGTACATTAAGGAATTCAATAAGTGAAGGTGAAAATACGTCACAATTCATTGCTTGTCAAGTTTGCCTTTCAAACCACTAAGTGTAAAGACCTTGGTCAAAGTTTGATCTTTTTGTGACTTTAGTGAATTTTGGAATTTTCTTTGTGATTTTTTGACTTTTTTGTGAGTTTTTGAGTTTTTGTAATCTTTTGATTTTTTTCGGTGACTTTTTGGTGATTTTTTTCCAGACTGTACGAGATCTTTTGAGTACTTTAGCCCAGGTTGCATTGGTGCCATTCCCGAATAAAGTTACAGTAACTTTTGGCATGTCGCAACTTGTGGCTGGACTAAGTCATTTAAAGTCAATAAGATAGTGTTGATCAAGTTGATTGGAGAAGGATGCTGCCAGAGTGATTAGTGTCCTGATAGAGGAGTGTAAAATGCGCACCTATCTAGAGAAATGAAATTTTAGCATTTTCAACCTTGTTTTTAGACCAATGTTCAACATATAATATTGCAAATATTTCCTCTTTCTATTATTTTGTTTCATATCTTGTTATCATAACTTTTGTTTGATTGTGAACAATGTGCAACATGCTACAACAAAGTTAATATCGGCCTTTGGAGTAAATTCAAGAAAACGAAACGACTTTTAAGACATCTCCTGTAAGTTGAGCCCATACGAGTTTACTGATAAATTATCAGTATGTTTTGCATTTTTGAATATGATCAAGAACAGATTACTGATTGATTGATAGCAGACCGGCCGAAACAAAAAAAAAACAAAAAAAAAAAAAACGCGTAAACCACAACCGCAAATTTTGACTGTTTTCACTCTAATATATTTCTCATTTACGATTCTCTTTTGTTATAAAATTTACGCGAACTTGTTGCAGGATGCTGTTAATTTATATTTTGCTCGTTTGATGGTCATACATTTTCAATGCCTGTTTCTAAGAAGTTCATACTATCATCATAAAATACCCGATAGACAAACAAATAGCTATTGTTGAAAGAGATATAAGAAAAATTAACTAACACCGTTAAAAAATGTATCAACTCAATTTGAACAGCAAATTTAGAATAAAACCAAAAGGGTTATTGGTAAAATTGCATACGGGTGACATACAAGTAACATACGAGTACATACGAGTAACATACGAGTACATACGACCACATACGAGTAACATACGACTACATACGAGTACATACGAGTAACATACGACTACATACGAGTAACATACGAGTAACATACGAGTAACATACGAGTACATACGAGTAACATACGAGTACATAAAAGTAACATATGAGTAACATACAAGTACATACGAGTAACATACGAGTACATACGACTACATACGAGTAACATACGTGTAAAATTAACATTTCTATTAATTATACACCGTTATTTTTTGATAAAAATCCTTCTTATAAGAATCACTAGGCTCGAATATCTTATGAGTCAAAGAATAGGATCGTAATTTTCTAAAGACCCATTTTTCATTCCACAAAAGTTAGGACACATAAAGTATGCCATAATTTTTTTACAAATCTTTAAATCTTT
>JAUBWS010111364.1:0-10052 GCA_032270445.1 Darlingtonia californica
AATAAGCGTATTCTAAAACCATGGGACTTAATTTTATTCAGAAAATAGGTGCCAGTAATAAATCAGATTCTGTTTTTAATGACTTTTTTAAGATTTTTTGGGGAAAAAAAATGATCTATGATTTTTTAGTGATTTTTTTCAAAGTGTTTTGTACAAGATTATGTTGAGTTTTTTACCTTTTGCAAACTTATATAATATGTCCATTTTTGGTTGAGATATCATTTGCTCATTGACTTTAAAATTTCCTCTCATTCGAGCTCAATTTGGTAATTTAAGGCAAAATGTGATCAAAATAATTTGGTTTGGTTTAGGTGCATTTCGTTAAACTGGGGTGGATTGAGGTATGTGAAAATATGTGAACTCACAAAAGTAAATATAGGCTATTCCATAGTTCATTCAAGAAAAGCCCTAAGCACGGGCAAAAAAAAGTTTGTCGAAAATTTTACGGGAGAGAAAAATATAAACAAATAACAAGATTCCCTCCTTTGTGGATATCGTTTTCTTAAGAATAGAGCTACTTAACATTGACTATGGAATAAGTCAAGTTCAAGTTATGCTGTCTATCGCCATTTCGATCATAACATACTCCGTCCCAACTGTTTTTAGCGCGTTCTATGCTGAGCTTTCCTGTCCAAACGTCCAAAATTGATTTCTTTCTGATATTTAGACATCTTTTGAGTGTGTCTTTGAAACAAATTCTGTTTAGAAATTTTTTTGGCATGACCAGCTCATCCTTAAGTGTGTTGCAATAGCATTTCATACATACTAGACAAACAAGCTTTCTCCAAAATTTCTTTGTTCGAGCGATGTGCTGCTACCATTTTGGCCCGAGAGTTAGTCTGAGGTGTCCTATCAAAACGTATTAAATCTACTTTATTGGGATTAAATTCGCGAAATTGTATTTCGCAGATGGTTGACTTTCAAAATTGTATATACTGTACCCAACTTAATTTTTTAGAAAATATGACAAACATTGCGGACCACACTTACCTATCGCGGAGATTTGAATTCGTGATGCAAAATTTAATCCCTACGAAGTTTAATCCCGATAAAGTATTAATCCCAGGTTTTTTGGCCCCTGCAAATCCAGGGCTCTTCATAAATCCTGATCTAAACAAGCTAGAACAATGAAACTTGGCTAGAATACAGCTTGATATAAAATCTACAAATTCATGAAAAAGAATTTTAAAATGGCTGCCATTCTGTGAGACGTCATCATATATGATGAAATATGTTCAAATTTAAGGATTTTAGGGTACTTTCTTTGAAATAATTTTGCGGGAGATCTAATCATTTTTTTATTCTGTTTTGATTTTTTTAAAGATAAAGGATCGAAATATATCACATTTTCCAGTTTTTTTTACAAAATTCAATATTCTTGGTGCAGCATTGCTCTAAAAATGATCAAAAATGTTCAAAAACGATGACAGCATCAATCATGACATCATTGTTGTTGCTACCATCTTGGTGACGTCATTTGAATTATTATTGTGTCTCCTAACTTCAGTCCGAATGTGATTTCAATAACATCTGTGGCTCGAATTTTATGGGCATTTGCATTTTTTATCTTTTTTAAGAGTTTTTTGAAAATTTCACCATATTCCTAATTTCACTCAATTTACGAGAAAATGGTCAAAAACTAAAACTGACTGTCAGTATGTTCGATTTTGAAGAGTGATAGAACAAGAAACTGGTCTACACTTTTTGAATATAATTCATATGATAATGTTAAATAGCGGAAATAAGTCAGACTGTAATTATTGAACTTTAAGTAAATCTGAAAACTTGAAAGAACCATTTCAGATTCCATAAAGTTATACAAAAGGATTTCACATATTTTCTGATCTTTAGCAAAAGTTGAAATTAATGCCGTCTAAACATGCAGTCATCTAACTTTGGTCCAAATTTCCTGAAATTCTTCAAAATTTCAGAAAATTAAGGAATCCAAATGTATTTGAATATATCGCAAGGAATAGTGACAAAGGAACCCAATTTACACAAAAAGTTCGCGGTTGGCTGCACAGAGATTTAGGAATGAAATATAACGGAGACTTGAAACTTGTATTTTGATGAAGGTATCGAAAACTGATCATAATAATTTGATGGCAACTGTGAAGTTTACAAACCTGTATATTTGGTTGTTTGAAAGAAAAAGAAGTACATCTGACTATCTTGAATTCTAAGTTTGTTACGGGTTTTTTGAATAAGGTAATGACCACGCCTCCATTGCTCCTAGTTTCAATTGTCATAGCAATCATGTCCGAGAGGTCTTACTGCAATGTTTTTGCGTTTTTTGTCAATTTATTTTCAATAGTTTTCAGAAGTATACGGAAATTCAATTACGTTGAGGTATCAAGTGTCCACTTTAAATATAAATAGATTATCCTTGAAAATATTCAATTGATTTTATTTGTTACTTTGATCTTGATGTTGAATAACATTGTTGAGTACAATCTAAGGATGGTGGTTGAGGAAAAAGACATGGATAAAATTCACATTAGGTAATATAATCAATAAAAAGACTATATACAAACATAACAAAAGAGTATATACAAATGTTGCATCTTTATAGTGCTAATCACGATAAAAGTTTAAACGTGCTAGTGTGTTTCTATGAAAATGGTAAAATAACACTTACTGTCACTCAGTATGTTCGATTTTGAAGAGTGATAGAACAAGAAACTGGTTCTACACTTTTTGAATATAATTCATATGATAATGTTAAATAGCGGAAATAAGTCAGACTGTAATTATTGAACTTTAAGTAAATCTGAAAACTTGAAAGAACCATAAGATATTTAAAATAGAAAAATCAAATCACAGTACATAAGAAAAAATGCTACCCGTGACAAGGAATTATTATTATTATTTATTATTTCATAATATTTATACAGGTTACATCGTATCAGTTATAATAAATATATTACTGTTCTCCCTACGAGACCTGTTAGACATGTAATGTTAATGTATTAACTCTACTTGACCCGGGCTTTCTAGCCCCTGCAAGAATTTTTTTAATTCTGTTTTGATTTTCTTTAAGATAAAGGATTGAAATTTAACGTCTTTTCTGGTTTTTTTATAAGAATAAATATTTTTGGTGCAACATTTTCTTAAAAATTTGAGGTCAATAGCATTAGTAGTTCAAAAGTTATGGGCATTTGAATTTTGTAATTCTTATAAGAATTTTTTGAAAATTTTACTGAATTTACGAGAAAATGATCGATAACTTTTGAACGAAACATTATTTTTGAGTACTGATTTCAGATTCTGAAAGTTTATACGATGAGATTTTACATGTTTTCTTATTTTTGGCAAAAGTTTATAATTTTTGCCCAAAACTGCCCTCGAAACAGTCAAAAATGCTGTAAAATTGATGATGTCATATAATCAATATGGTTACCATTTTTGCAGTTATCTTTCCAATTAAATTTTAAGAATATTCACAAAGTTTCAAGTTTATAGTATTTACAGCAAAAAAGACATTTACGAAAAACCGGCAAGGGGGTAAACCCTCCCCCCCCCCCTTCCCCCCTCGGGTAAAATAGGGTTAAGAGGGTCACTTTTTCATATGTTCTGTGTCATTTCTTATTTTTTTATTTAGATAATGCTGTTAAAACATACATATCTGAAAAGCTTAAAGCGAAGTGATTTGTCTTATAAGGTACTTTGGTTTGTTTATAAGAATTTAAACAGCATTAACAACTTAGATTTCTAAAGTTGTTTGTTTTCTACTGTGTCTTTTCTGTAGAATTCCTGGTAATGACTGAAGTTAGTCAAGAATAATTATCACTGTGTTACTCTGACCAATATGATGTATACCAAATGTGTTATACCATTTAGTATTTAGTCATGTTGATTGGATTTACTTAGACCAATGTTTCGAACGATTCGGCAAGTTAATGATATTTCAAGCTTATTCAGGCTTTCGTATTTAGGCCTAGTCAATGTGATATATCTTAAGCGTACTCTACCATTTAGCACTTAGTTAGTCGTGTTGATAAGGTTTACGTAAACCAGTATTTCAAAACAAAACTTCAAATTGGATTTCAAGCTATTTCAGGCTTTCATACTTAAACCTAACCAATATGATGTATGCTAAAGGTACTGTACAATTCAGTATTTAGTCATATTGATTAGATTTACTTAGCACAGTATCTTAAGAACCTGCAAGCTAGAAAGATTTTCCAAACTTATTCAGGCCTTCGTATTTAAACCTAACCAAAATGGTGTATATTTAGTATGTACCATTTAGTATTTAGTCATGTTGATTAGACTTATTCAGACCAATAACACAACAAAATCTACAAGTTGGATAGATATTCAAGCTTATTCAGGCTTTTCGTATCAGAACTAAACCTAACCAAGATGATGTATATTAAATGTATTGAATCATCTAGTACTTAGTCATGTTGATTAGATTTATTCAGATCTATATGTCAAAAATCTGTGAATCCAATAGATATTTCGAGCTTACTCAGGCGTTTTGTTGGATCGTTGGTTAAATTGGTTTGACTTTATGCTTATGCAATTTAAGTTTTGGGACATTCGTGATTTAAATTGTTGTTAAAATTGTGCCGAGAAATACTATCTAACAATATATGGTGTCCCTAACAAAACGAATTTATATCTTGATGTCAAAATTTTTCAATTTCCAATTGAAAATTTCGGTGTATAATCCCAGTCGCACCAACAATCACGGGAACTTTCGCCACGTCTTCTATACCCCACAGCTCTTTGATCTCGAAACACAGTTGTTGATACTTCTGAATTTTTTTCGTTCCGCTTCCTTGTAACATTACTATCGCATGGTACAGCCACGTCAATCAGGAGCACTTTCTTCTTGTAATGAACCAGGATATCAAGCTTGTTATGCGGTACGGAAAATTCCATAGAATCTTAACATCGTCGTTTTCCAGGTATGGTTCAGGGTCGTATCGAAACCATTCTCTGTATTCACGTTGAAAGGCGTGCTTTTCTACAAGAAGCATGTGTAGATATTTGCAGAGGTTGTCGTGTCTTTCGGTGTACTTTGTTAGTGCAAGTCTTGGGCAGCCGGAGACTATGTAGTGGATAGTTTCACTTGATTCTCTGCATGCTCTACATCTGTCATCGTTTGTCGTTTTGTGTATATGCTTTCATGTATAGTTGGTGGTTATTGTTTGTTCTTGGATCGCGCATATTGTTGCTTCTGTTGGTCTTTTAAGAGTAGATGACTTTAACTAGCCAGTGGAAGCGTATTGGTCAATGTACGGTTCATGAAGAAGCGCCAGGAATTGACCGTGCATGGCTTTGTTCTTCAGGAGTGTTTTCCTTCTCTGGTTTTGAGCGACTTTGATCTTGTTTTTGGCGTTCGGTTTAGAGATTCTGCTTGTTTAATCAGGTGTTGTTTGCAGCTCGTCGCAACATTTCTCACTCTTAACGTGGATAGATTTTTGACCACGTTCAGTTTGCCATGTCGATACCATGGTTAACAAGTGTTCTTGTGTTTCTGCAAGATATTTACTGTAGCAGATAGTATGAGATTTGTACATATCGGTAATGTACATATCTGCCACCTTCTTCTCTTTTGATGTAGATTCGATCAACATCACTACTGATGTGGAAAAAATGGTATTTTCGGAGTAGGTTTCTTGTTTCATAGTCTATTGTTTCGAGTTCTGTTACTGACCAATCTAGCGCGCTGAAGCCATATGTGATAGCTGGTACGGCAAAGGTGTTGATGGCTTGTATCGTGTTTTTGCTGTTGAGGTATGACTTCATGATCTTTTTCAGTCGGGCAAAGTATTCTCCTTGTTGTGTTCTTTTCAAGTCCTTGCATTTCATCTCATTTGACTGTGCCATTCCAAGGTACCGGTATGTACCGTTGATGTCAAGTGATGTTATGATTTCGTTATTTGGGAGCCGGATATCATTGGCAATTGTAAGTTTCCCTCTTTTCACAGTCAATATCTTGCATTTATCCAATCCAAAGTTCATGCAGATGTTTTTGCTAAACATGGAAACGATTTCGGTTAGTTTTTTTCATATCTCGTTCCGTGCTAGCGTATAATTTGATGTCGTCCATGAACATTAGATGGTTGTCGATGCTCTTCTAGTTTCGCGGCCCGATGGTGTATCCAGTTTTTGATTCTTTTAATAGCCATGTTATTGGTAGCAAACATATGATGAATTCGAACCCGGATGGTGAATCTCCTTGGAATATGCCATTTCTGATGTTGATGGTGTCGCTTTCGATGATTTCTTATTGTGTATTCAAGACTAGTCTTGTTCTTCATTTTAGCATCATTTCTTGAAACCGTTTAGTGATTGCATCAGGAAACTTGCGAATTTGCAGTGATTTAATCAGCCAGTCATGCGGTACGCTGTCGAAGGCGTTTTTGTAATCAATCCAACAGGTTGTTAGGTTTTTTTTTTTTATTTTAGCGTCATGTAGTACCAATTTGTCAATCATAAGTTGGTCGAGTGTGCCGTGTGTGTAGGGTGTACATCCTTTTTGCTCTTCGGGAATCAACTGGTAAGTTTGTAAGTGGAACAGCATTCGTTTTCCAATGATACTGGACATGATTTTGTAGACTATTGGGAGGCATGTGATTGGTCTATAGTTGCTCGGGTTGTCGGTCGGAGCTTTTTTGGTATTAAAGTTGTTCTTCCCGTAGTGAGCCATTCCGTAGACCTGGTTGGATTGTTGATAATGTCGTTTAAATACAAAAAATGTTACACACACACAAACACATAACACAAACACACAACACAAACGCACAACACAAACACACAACACAAACACACAACACAAACACACAACACAAACACAACACAACACAGTACAGTTTCTAGTACGTCTGTTCTGTTATATATAAATTCTTGGCGTATAAATTTCCAGTTCTTTCTTGGGATGTGAGGAAACATTGAAATACCATCACATCCCAAGTAAGTCTTTTTACTGATAACCAAGAACATCAATCTCTTAAACGTGTGAGAGCTAAGTATTCTAAAAATATCTTTCTTGCATACATTAATATCAAGAAATAAACTGAGTAATCTGTCAACTTTGATCGGCCTATCTTTTGAAGTTCTAGTAATTGCCAAAACTAAGCGTGATCCATCTTATCCTTTGCATCAGTTTGAAATGCATGGCTATAAACAGCCTTATAGACTTGATATCTCTAGTGAAAGCGAGGGACTGTTGGTATATGTTAATAGTGATATACCCTCCCGTCTTCTTTTGGATTTTGCAACACCAGATGGTATCCAGATTGTCTTTATCGAATTAAACTTACGAAAGCAAAAATGGGTAATTATTTCTATATATATAGGCCACCAAAATTAAAGCTTGACTTATTTTCTATTGTCTTTCATATTTATTAGACTACTATACCATGAACGATCGTATTATGATAATAGGTGATTTTAATTCTGAGCCTCAAACCCCTTTAATATCTAATTTTCTTAGTGACCATGGACTTTATAATCACATGCGTCAAAAAACCAGTTAGAAATCCCCTAAGGGTACATGCATTGACTTGATTCTATCAAACCAGAAGTTTTCCCTTCAAAATACAAGTACCCTTGAAACAGGTCTCAGTGATCATCACCTATTAGTATCTACTATTTTAAAAACCACTTTTGAAAAGTGAAAATAGAAAAGAAAATATTGTATAGGTGTTATAAAAATTTTAATCCAGAACTTTTTCAATCGATATTTTGTAAAGACTTGAGAAATGTTACTGAATATTTTGAAAACATCTTTGTGTTATCTTAGATAGGCTTGCTCCAGTCAAAACTAAAGTCGCTAGAGGTAATCAAAAACCTCATCTAGACAAAACCCTTCAAAAAGCAATCATTACAAGATCACGTTTAAATACGATTGCAAATAAAACGGGTAAACTTGAAGACAAGCAAGCCTTTAAAAAACAATAAAATTATGTTGTCAATTTAAATAGACAATCTAAGAAGAGCTTTTTTGAAAGTGCAGAGAGTCATTCCTCAACTAGTCAAAAACAGTTTCGGAAAACTTGTAAACCCTTTTTTGACAGTCATTCCTATGGTATGAAACGACAAAATCCTATTAGTTAAAAAGGACAACATAATTTCTGATGACAAGAATTTTGCTACTTTGTTCAACTCTTTTTTCAATACCATAACTCACGATCTGAACCTCAAAGATTGGGATTTTATTCCATCAGACTATGATCCAATCCAAACTACTGTGGTTAAATACGAGAATCATTCTAGTATTCCCAAAATCTCAGTAAAACAGCTATTTGTTTTCAAACCTGCATCGCAGGAAGAGATTCAGAATATGATTATGCAGCTTGATAAAAGAAAAAACAAGTGATGACATTCCTGTGAAGTTGCTCCAGTCAAATGTCGACATTTGTAGTCCTGTTATTACTCGATGTATAAATGAAGCGCTGCAAAATTGAAAATTTCCATCTGAGCTTATATTGGCAGACATTGTCTCAATTCACAAAAAGGCTGAAACCACTTTAATGTCAAAAAATAGCCACATGACGACAAACGGTAGCAGCATGTTAACGCCTTGTTGTACACTAGAGTAAAACTAGTATGTAAAATGCTGGGCTGAATGATATTATTATGGTAGAATTCCTGATCAAACTGCATAAGGGGGTAACCCCTTTTTGTGATTGCAACAATTTACAAACATTTACAGTAAACCAACTATAATAAGTACTAGCACAGCAAAAATTTGATAATATTTTTAATATTATTAGTATCTGTGGTTGCCACGGCAACCGGCAACTGCTAAGGATTCAAGAAATTAGAGGAGCATCACGCTATCCTTAATTGTAGCTGACTGGTTAAGTAGATTTCCTCAAACTTTGAGGATCTATTAGACACATGTAGTAGAGTGTTTTAAGTGAAATAAAATTTTCATAAAATTTTCTTGTTTGTCACCATTCATACTGAAATAGTCCAGGAAAAAAAGGCCAAAAACCCACCTTTTACTAGAAAATTGCACACTACTATTTTTAGGTCTCCGAACATCCCTAGAACACATTTAAAGATGGTTTTCAGGCTAGATAGGTGATAAACACCTTGAAATCGTGCAATTTAGGGGGTTTTCTAGCTGTCAATGGTCCCTCCTTTGAAAGTGGAATTTCAGTAGTTAGATCATGTAAAGAAGGTAAGAATAATGGGGTTGTTTGTAAAATTTCGACCATTTGATGCTGAGATATGAGCTGTCAAAGTTCAAAAAACATTAATTTTGTCTATTTTCTGCTGACGTCAGCAAGTTTCACGTGCGTGTATGGATCATGAAAAATAACTTAACGAGTTGGTCATTCATAGTACTTACAAAAAATGGTATGGTTTATGGGGTTTTTGGCCTTTTTTTCCTGGACTAAAAGTGAAGCTTCGGAAAAAGCCAATGTTTTTGGTTAAAGAGCTTGATCCAAAAAAATGTTCAAAGCCTTAGTAAGAAATTTGTTTCATTTAAAACACACAACATAATGGGTTGATTGTCCACAGAAAATTTCAATTAAATCCATCAAGCGGTTACTGAGATATTGCGGCCGGCGTCTTGAAACATGTCAATTTGAGAAAAAGGCCGAAAAAGAATAAATTGGTCTGAAAAAATGAAAACAATGCATACATAGATAAAAAATTGTACTTTTAATGAATAAAGTTACCAAAAATACCTAGATCAAACTTAAGAAGGCACTGGCTTCATATGCTTTACCATTATCATCTTCATTTTTATCATCTTTAGTTATTTCTCTACCGCGCCTAATTTTTCTTCGCTTTTTAGTTGTTTCTTTGTTATGGTAAACAGATGAAAAAAGTTGTTTTCGATTAATTTTCGCACAACCAGTCAATTTTTACTAGTAATTTCCCGAAATTACTTTGATCTTCTCATATATCAAAATGAAGGCTTTTTGCCAATGTTGACACAATTTTCTTCGCTTTTTAGTTGTTTCCTTGTTTGCGTAAACAGATGCAACAGCATCGCACACACCAAGGGTAAGCGGCCTCCATGACACATAGCGTACCTTTGGAACACGGTCCCAGATCATTGCATTAAAACTTTCATT
>JAUBWS010111375.1:0-10052 GCA_032270445.1 Darlingtonia californica
GGGCTCTACTATCAAAACCGCAACAATAAGTTGAACAATGGAAAATCGCGTTGCCATGGGAGACGCCAGACTATTTCCGATTATGGTAAAATTTACCGCAGAATCCGAATATAATATCAATTTTAAATGTACTGAAATTTAGGTTGAGCTCCCTTCTGGATTGTATTTGCTTAGAAGAATGGATAAAAGCAAACTCAAGTGGAAGAAAACGAGACTATGGTAATGCTGGTAAGATGCTCAAAAGCTAGAACGAAGAAAAGATATGCAAAGAAACGAAAGTATTCAAAGAAAAAACCTGTCGATGACACCATAACTCAACTTGCAGAAGGGTCGTCCCAATTACCTGATGTTTCTACATCTAAATCAACAGCTTCCCAATTCTAAAGTTATTGCCATTTAAATACCAATTACCCCTGTAAAAGTATCATCTACTATAACAACAACACATCCACCTGGTCGGTCCTGGTCCTGGTCCTGTTTCTGGATGGTTACCGTTTTATCAATATGTCGATCTCGCAGGTGTTTTTCTATCGGTTTGTTATCCTGGGTGTGGTGCTGTCTTAAACTTTATGATATTGATAGAGAGATAAAGGTTTAGCCAGACATTTTCAACTAACATGCACCTAGCATGTTTGTACACAAACACAATTACTTTTCACCTTTAATCGTTTCAATCACGTTTGCAGAGGAGGATAGAAGTTTTATGACATTAATGTATGAAACTATGCGAAAAACTATTATGAGACGCTCATTCTTAAAGAACAATGCAAATAAGACCGGATATCCATATTATAACAAATTGTATAAAAAACAACGAAATTATGTTGCAAATTTGGATAAAAAAGCAAAAGAAACTCACTTTCGTGCTTTGGGAACTTCATCTGATTTTTGGACGTCTACCAAGGCCCTTTTCTCTAAAAGTTCTCAAATGCATGAAAGTATTTTTCTTCGTGACGAACTTGTTGGAAATGTCATCAGGAATGAAAAAGATATATCACATGTTTTTTAACTCGCTCTTTGTAAATATCACCAAAAATTTAAACATTACTCCTTGGGAAAATTTTCAACCTGAAGAAAGGCAAGCAAGTAACACCGACATTGAGTCAACGTTGAGAAAATATCAGAACCATCCGAGCATTTTGTCCATCACACAGTCTAATTCTGCAAACTCTTTCTCCTTTGCAAATGTCACATCCGAGAAAATACTTCGTATTATTATTAATCTCGACCCCCAAAAAAGTTTGAGTGGGTCTATTCCATCTAAAATAGTTCGTATGGTAGCTGAAATAATTTCTCAACCAATCGCTCGGTGTATAAATTTTGCCTTCGAATCTTCAAACTTCCCAAATTCTCTTAAACTTGCTGAAATAAGCCCGATCTTCAAAAAAGGTGACAAATTTCTTAAGGAAAGTTATAGGCCTATTAGTGTTTTGCCTTGTTTGTCGAAAATGTTTGAAAAAGTTGTATCTAATCAGTTATCAGGTTATTTTGATGGCATCCTGCATTCTCAACTTTGTGGTTTCAGATCAAAACACAGCACTTCTTCGCATGATTGGTCAATGGCATCAATGTCTTGATAGATCCGGCAAAGTTGGAGCAATTTTAATGGATCTGTCTAAGGCTTTTGATTGCATTGAT
Source organism: Darlingtonia californica (assembly GCA_032270445.1). Lineage (NCBI taxonomy): Eukaryota > Viridiplantae > Streptophyta > Magnoliopsida > Ericales > Sarraceniaceae > Darlingtonia > Darlingtonia californica. Next base: position 1,639 of record JAUBWS010111375.1, read on the forward strand.
TACGAACTTTTGCTAGCTAAATTGTCTGCGTATGGTCTTGATCACAAGAGTCTGTGTTTTGTTAGGTGCTATCTGAGTGGCCGTTTTCAGAGAACTAAAGTGGGTTTTTGTTTCAGTACATGGCTTAGAATTATCAAAGGAGTGCCTCAAGGGTCAATACTTGGGCGTCTCCTCTTTAATATTTTTATCTACGATTTTATTTACGATCTTTTAACAATAATTGAAAAAACTGATATCTGTAATTTTGCGGATGACAACTTTCTATACGCTTGTGCGGGCACAATGTCAGAAGTTGTCTCAAATCTTAAACACGACCTTTCAAAAGTTCTAAGTTGGTTTTCCGAAAACCAACTAGTTGCTAATCCGTAAAAATTTCAGATGTTAGTTATGGGAGATTCCGATAGACCAATTAGTATAAATGTTGGAAACTTCTCAATAACATCTTCGGATACTGTCGATCTTCTTGGAATAACTATTGACTCTAAACTTACTTTTTCAGAACATATTAAATCTCTCTGCCATATAGCTCGTAACAGGGTCAGGAACCCTGTCAGAATCCGAAAATGTCTAAGTCAAAAACAATTGTTACTTTTATTTAACTCGTATATTCTATCTACTTTTTCTTACGCTCCTGTCATCTGGATGTTCTGTAGTAAAACACTTTGTGGTAAAATCGATGGGATCCATAAGCGTGCTCTAAGAGCAGTATTTTGTGACTTTTTGAGCAGTTGCGAAGTTTTACTGCAGGACTCGGGATGCGAGCGTGTTCGTGGGATTCGTATTTTCCAATGCATACACTATAGCTTGCGAAATCAAAATTTACTTTCGATACCTGCGGCTAAATCGCAACGATTTGGTACGCAATCTTTTCTCTTTCGTGAAAGTCTGTTATGGAATAGTATTCCGGACTGTGTTAAATTTCAAACTTCGCTTGATTCCTTCAAACGCCTGCTAAAGGATTTGAATCTTCGAACTATATGTACATGTAAGATCTGTAAAGTTAGAATTTTTGAATTATTCTTGTTGGTATAAATTAGTTATTATCATTTTGTATATATATATACTACGTAACACCAACCTTAAATAAATTGGAAAATAAAAAAATGCCTGAGCTGTTTACGCTTGTTGTCAAATTGATGGTGGTTACTTAAAGAAGTTTTGCTGCTATATGAACATGCCCACTCCAATGTTGAAAAACTCTTATCGAAGACTATCTAATAAAATAATGACATCTGCAAAGCACGTTGCCGAAATGTTTACATGTCTGTACACAGAATGCGATTGAAAGTTTCAACGATACTTACTTACTTGATTCATCCAAGCGGTGAAACGTTGACAAAGTTTTGTTTCCAATTTTCTCGATTGGTCATGGCTGTTCGTAATTCATGACCTTCAAGACCTGTGTCTTCTTCTATTATCATCTTCAATGTGATGTAGGGTCGGACAAATCTTTTTGGTTCTTCTGAAGACCAAGTTATCAGTCTCCCGGCTGGTTCATTATGTCGAGCTACGTGTCCAGCAAGGGCTAGACGACGACGACGGACAACATCAGAAATACGAGGTAGCGAACCGTAAACAAAGGCGTTTGTTGGGTGATCCTTCCACGAGATGTTGTAAGCAACACGTAACATTTTTGTATATGTTCCGCCTAGACGTTTTCTTCGGGCAACATTTAAGGACCGGGATTCTGAACCGTACAGCAGGATTGATTCTACGCATGCTTTAAAAACCTTTGTCTTTGTTTGTTTCTTTATGGACGATTTCCGTACTTTTTGGAGAGTGTGAAGTGTGCTCCAAGATTGGCCGATTCTAACGTCCATATCATGTGATGTGTCTATAAAGCTGCTAAGAAATTTAAAGTCATCAACGCCATTCAATTTCACTTTCATCATCTGCATGAAGTTTGATATCACTTGAAGGATTTAGGCGCATGTATTTTGTTTTGGGGGCATTTAGAAATAAACCAACGTCTTGACATGCTTTTTTAACACTTGGGAGAAGGTTATGATCAGCTTGAATGGTATCTTCAAGCAAAGCTATATCGTTGGCATAATCTAAGTCTGCCAGATGTTCAGTAGGATAACGTCTACTTCGTCGGCGCTTGAGGGTAAGTCCATCAGAATCAAAACGATATGATATAGAATCGTATACCGAAAGCAAACCATGTTGGGCTAGATACTCTCAGTTTTGGTGTAATGATGCCATTTCCCACTTCAATGATGGTGCTATAGCTGCTTATAATGTATTGGAAAGGATGAACATGGAACATTACATTTTTCGTTTTTCTCCAAGTTTTTTTAAATTTGATTGTTTTTTTTATTGTCTTCCTTTAAAAACGTGAAAGATTACAAAAACCATTAAGCAAGAAGAATTTGATGATCTTTATAAAGCTTCAAGTAATGGCAGAATTGAAATAAAAAAAATGTACGATGCAAGAACCAAACGCTTAGACAAGCGTTTATCATCCAAACGTTACAAATTGGAAATGGTTTTAAATCCAATTTCAGGGAAAGAAGAAAATTTCATTGTGAGTGAATTTGTTATTAGTTATAACATTATATTAACTAGTTTTTATTACCAAAACTTCAAAGCGGGAATTATAAAGTTAAGAAACTATAAATAAAGTTTCGAGATCCGTGAAGATCGTAGCTCCCGAGCTAGGTCTGAGTAGTGTGATTGAGCAACACTTTTGTTTTGTTCATACTAACAAAGTGTTACTCGATCACACAACTCAAATTTAGCTCGGGAGCTACGGTTGACTACAGATCCCAGGACGCGTTTACATTAGCGACGCATACAGTAGATCAACTCCATGTGTTGCCACACAGGAGTGATGAGAGATTACAGCCAAGAAGAAATACTTGTGGTTCTCCACAAAAGGTGTGGTAATTAAAGAGCATACCACAATTAAGAAAGAGAGAGAGGATAGAGCGAAAGAAAAAAGTGTTTGACTCCTTTGAAAACAAAATTCTTTCATGTCATAAAGTGGAAGCCACTACACTGTGTAATAAATTCTTTCATATCATAAAGTGAAATCCACTACCCTGTGCATTTGATTATTTCATGCGATAAAGTGGAAACCACTTCACTGAGTATTAAATTCTTTCATGTCACATAGTGTAAGCTGTGGAAGCCTCTACACTGTGTAATGTAGCCTTGCTTGTCACAGTGGAAGCCACCACCCTGTGTATTTGATTATTTTATGTCATAAAGTGAAAAGCCACTACCCTGTATATTAAATTCTTTCATGTCACAGTGAAAGCACTACACTGTGTAATAGATTCTTTCATGTCATAAAGTGGAAGCCACTACACTGTCTAATAGATTCTTTCATGTCACATCGTCGAAGCCTCACTGCACTGTGTATCAGATTCTTTCATGTCATAAAGTAGAAGCCACTATAGTGAGCTGCGTAATAGATTCTATCGTGTCATAAAGTGGAAGCTACTACAGTACACTCTGTAATAAATTCTTTCATGTCACAAAGTGGAAGCAACTGCGCTGTGTATTTGATTCTTTCCCGTCACATAGCGGAAGGCACTGCACTGCGTAATAGATTCTTTCATGTCATACAGTGAAGCCACTGTTAAATAGATTCTTTAATGTCACAAAGTTGGCGAAACTACTAAACTATGTAAAATATTTTCTCAAAACAACAACAACCACTATCTGTTCTGAAAAAAAGCATTGGCAGAAATCAGTATATTGTACTGCAAGCTAGGCTAAGAACAATGCCAGAAGCGACAACAAAACAGAGGTTATACCAAGATATCTGTTTTATTTTTCTTCTAGGAAAAGCCCAATATTAAAACTACAAGAGGAACATCCGAATTTTTCCAATTCATGTCTAAAATGTTTAGGAGGCAAATTTCCTTTTCAGAATAGAAGTGATAAATATACAAAAATATAAGATTTATAAACGGATCCTTATAAAAGGTAATATACCTTGCAGGAGAAAAAAGTTTAACGTGAATAGAATATTGACGCAAGTGTTTGTTGAAAATGTCCGTCTATGGTTTTGTTTACTAGCATTGAAAAATTTACATATCTTAAAAAATACTTGATAAATACTAGAGATACCACGCTAGGAAAAACCATTCTTATAAATGTCAACAAACATTTTCTCACACTATCTAATGATGACCTGATAGAAACCAATCCATTTATTTTTACAAATAAATTAAACATTGTTCAAAAAACTTGAGTAAATAATATCAACTTAGTCTATCAGATATACCGCTCCGAGCTTTTTGCCCTCCTCCTGGTCTATCGGCTAACGTCCAAAACCGAGTATGTCAAAATCGTAAAATACGGAGCATGCGTAGTAGCTATTTCTACCATAACAATGGTATCACCACAACAACATGAAAAAAGAGCCAATCACGTCGCTTTGTTACGCGCACTATTAACCAATCAGCGTGACTATTTTAAACAATCGAAGTTTAATGTTATATTTTCCAGGCTTCTAAACTACTCACCTTTGGACGTCTGCCAATAGACCAAGAGGAGAGCAAAAAAGCCCGGATCGGTTTATCGGATAGACTAAGATCAACTATGCATACTTAATTAATCTTGTGTAAATAAAGAATTAGAGAAAATGAACGAGCTTCCACTATATGACACGCTTCCACTATCTAACATGCGCATGGTGCTTGCTCTCCCCTACCCTTTTTAATATCTCCCTGGACTTTGTGATGGTTGAATTAAAGTCAATAGCCTTAGGTTGACCGGAAACATATCATGTGATATTCGCTATGCAGATGACATAACTCTTATTGCCACTATTTTTGAAAACCTGAAACTATCTACAGCTGAACTTGAAGGAAGCTGCTAAAAATGGGGAATGTGAATCAACAGCGCAAAGACAAAAGCTATATTATCCGTCCAAGGTGAAATATCGATCAACAATCAAAACATCGAAAAAATGTAGATTCGTTTGTTTATCTTGGGAGTGTGATTCCGAACACAACAGATGATGTTACACGAGGAACAGCGCTAGCGGCCCAAACATTTGGGAGACTTAAAGACGTAATTTGGAGAAATTGTAATGTATTGTTTCCGTTGAAATTGTCAAAGCGGAGCGTTCATCGTGCCAATAGCAACATATGCTTCAGAGACGTGGACTCTTACAGAGAAAGATAAAAGGATCATTAACACCTTCGAAATGAGATGTCTCCGTTGTATGCTTGGAGTGTCCATATTGGATCGCTTTCGAAATGATGATATAAGTTGGGGATTAAAAGACCTATTCTAAAGGTGATTCGACGCAGACGCCTCAAATGGTTTTGAAATGTTATCCGCCGTCACAACACAGGTTATGTCAACGCATCCTATGCTCAAGATATTACAGAAAAGAGATTACCCGGTCAGCCAAAGAAACGATTGAAGGAAAAATTCGTGCAGGTCTTGATCTACCTATTTTAACTGCGGAACGAGTTGCAAAGGAGAGGGATGCATGGTGCAAGGATCCTGAGAGGATTATGCATATAAGTCAAGTAGGTCAAGTCAAGTTTAACTTATGCCTAGGGAAGCGTGTTGACGTGTGACGAAATTTTCCTGAGGTGATTAAAATTTTTCATTTGATTTAAATTATAAACTATGATTCCAATGATTTTTATTTGAATTTTCGTCACTTTTGACCGACTGTTTTGTCCAATAGGGTGTTAAAGAAATCTTTCCATTGAAAAACAGCAAAGGATGGGGTAAATGGACCACAGTATTACTCACATTACAAACTTGACAAACAATGAACTGTGGCGTCGTATTTTCACTTTTAATTATTGTAGTCTATAAAACAAAGGATTTTAAAAGAATTTTTTGACCGTAACACCGTAACAGTGGAATAAACTAAAACAAAAGCACCTTAGCCATCTCTCTTTGGTAAACCACAATGAAATTTTCTATGTAAAAATCATGTGTGAAAAGGATAAATGCTAATTCTGCGTAGATAAAATCTTAAAAGTAAGTATGTATGTCGACCGAGGTCGAGAGCGACGCAAAGGTACCCTTTCGTTAGTTAGCTACTACACCGAGGTGTAAGGGACGGCGCCACTCCTTTTCCTTGATCCGCACGTTATATTGCCGAGTGTTAGGCAAGGAAGCATCCAATATCATTTTGTTGGGTCTTCGGTATGATTCGACCTGGTATTGAGCCCATACTATTGGCGAACATTCCAACCAATCAACCTCGTTCCCAGCGCCCATCCGAGCGAGCCGTGCAACCGATATAAAAAAAAGCGACGTGAAGAGGCTCTGAAATCGAGGTTGCCAACCAATAAGCCAACGGCCGGTGTAAATACTAACGTAGCTTTTTTCTATTAATAGCTCAAATAACTGCTACTAAAATATAAATAGTAACAAACTATTACATTGAATTGTTAACTAAACACGCGTTGTTTGGAATTCTTGTTTAACAACAGGAAGCCATAAAACGCATACCGCATATTGCATACCGCATACCGCATACTAATATTTTGCTGACTAAAATAATTATTTGTTTACTAAATGATTTGATGTTGATTTCGGTGTTCTAGAACAAAAGAGGTAAGAATATGTGAAAACTATTCAAAGTTACAGCGACATATTTTTAAAAATCTATTTTCTACCACTTAAAGTAAAAATGTTTTGGTCTGTATTTTTAACTTGTTTGTCGTTTATTAATTCGCTACGCTTTTCAAACGACATAGTATTTTACAGAACAGAATCAGTCATCTCCTTAATATTTCAAGAACTATATATGGCGGAATATGAAGAAGATATTTGCAATTTCTGAGGGGTGGATGAGTCAAATTAAATAATTAAAATATGATAAAGCAAAATGGTTATCAACAATATCTCATTTAAATTTTTTCTTAAATTGAGTATGATGCCACGGATATAGATGGATTAAAAATTGAAATCTCCATAGACACGCGAGGACTTAATCATGGCTGTTTTAGAAGAACAATAGAGAACACCATTATTATTTATAAATATGACTTTTGTCAATCAAAATATATATGCAGTGATAGACTATGGTGTGTATTAGAGCTAACTCAAAAGAAAAGTTTGTCATTTAAGCATGATGCAATAAATATAAATGGATATGAAATAGCTATCATTAAAATTGTGTGAGTACAATTTCATGGCAGTTTTAGAAGAAACGGATAATCTAGTTAACTTAATTGTCGTTAGCAGTCGAAATGATCTCCACAATATTGAATCTGATATATAGTATCACAATATTTATCATTCTGTAAAATAATAGTATGCAGTATGCAATATGCAGTATGCAAGATGCAGCATGCAGTATGTATTTTAGGGCTAACTTTTAACAACGCATCTTCTATTCATTAAATAGAGATAGATAGACTGATACTGATATTTAACGTTGGACGTTATGAATGTCCTCCTCGCTAACGGCGACGTTAGGATGACTCATGTTCAGTTAGAACAACTTGATACAACAAGAGCGATCTCTTGTACTTACGTGGATAAAATTTTAAAAATTTCAAAAAATATACGTTTCGCGGTAGTTGAAAGAGTTTTCACGAGGATTTAATTTAGTGATTTCATGTATGTTATTTATTGTTTTTCTTCGTTTCCTAGAACTTTTGCACGTTTCTCGTGGATTTAGTTTCGCTATTTTCTGAAAAATACCACAAAAATCGCGAAATTATGGCTATGTAGGACATCTGACTATACCACTGCGCCACCGCAATTGAAGTGTGCCACGTAATATTAGACAGTTAAGTTAACATTAACAACAGTGTTAAATGCTTCAAAGCAAATATTAGCAGATGTAGGGTCCCAAAGACATTATATTTTCTATCTATCTCATCATTGCGTGATAAACACCAGTTGATTTTACAAAGATTTTCAGAACAGATTTTGGAAAATCCAAACCCAGACTTCTATCTCTTAAATGAGTGCATACATGGCTTGCTTGGTTATTGGAAGGTGTCATTAATGCAGGATATGTCGATTTATTACAGTATTATAGTATCAGACAAATAACTCACAAAACTACAACTCAAGGAAGGACGCAAAGTTTCAACGAAGAGGTGATCAATTCTCCTCTAGGCCCCAAGGCTTAGCCACATATTTTCAGGAAAAATGCCTTCTTTTGGGGACCTTTTTTACATTGTAAGATTTGTATTTTAAGCAGAAAAGAAAGAGTAGCACTGCATCATGCAAAAGCTTTTTGTTTTTTAAAGAATTCAGGCACGGAATACTGCGACATAATACTAAAAGATTTGCGGTTTTTTTGTGTGAGTAGTCCCTCCGCGATATCGTCGGAATGGGCCTATCCTACGAGAGGATAGGAAATCAGAGCGCTTACCAGTCACTACAGGCCCCATGTTCGCGACACATTGGACCTTGGTATATAGCAAGTCTATCATCTACACGGGAGAGCAATTTCACTCTCGCAGGCG
>JAUBWS010111386.1:0-10051 GCA_032270445.1 Darlingtonia californica
AACCTATCCTTAATTGACCTATGCGTACCCACGCTTTGTTATGCTATGCTAGTCACTAGTAGATAGCACCGAGTTGAAATTACCACCGGGTTTTGCATCTGCCTGGGTTCTCGTTTTAAAAAATTGCTAATCTTGAACTAAAAGAGTGCGTTTTTGGTCTTAATTTTTATCAAAAAATTTCTCAAAAATTTGTGATCAAACTCTAAATGAGCTAAAGTTTTTGTTTAGTATTATTTTGCTACGTCTTTTTTGCCGAACTTTTTATGCTTTAAGTTATAAAATATTGAAATTATTTGAACGTTTAGTTACATAATATACATGGTATTTCCTTTATTCTTTTATTCATTTTTTATCCCTTTTTCAAAAATGATTTAAGATCAGAGGATGCAGCTGAAAAAAAATGCCTCAAACTCTTAATTCGTTGTGACTCATTCTACTTAATTCTACTAGATTAAACCCTATCCCAGTTAAACTCACCAAATTTAGTATAAATTAGGGTTTTTATATAGCTAAACCAGAAAATTCTAATTCTTTCACTTTTCTACTTGTTTGTGAAAACAGAACTTTTCAGATCATTTCTCAAACTAATTTGAATAAAGTAAATAGGCAAACTTAATCATCTCAAGATCACAACTGGCTGTTAGCCTGTAAAATAACGACAAGCAATACAGTGTAAGTACCCTTTAAAAATTCAAACCCTTTTCATAAACGTTAGCAGTTTTTCAGAAGAGTGAATTTCCTTTCCCTTTTTGGGTGGCACCCTTTCACCCTCCCCCTCGCCTTAAAAACTATGTGCATTTCAGAGAAAGTTGTATTTCATAATTTCATCCATTTGGTGAAACTTAGTGTGAATTCGTTTATGTAAGGGGAAGGAATTATTTTTCTGGTCGAGAGAATTTCGGGAAGCAGCTGTCAAAAATTTTATCCCTCTGGAAGAAAAAGGTCCCATTTGCTTCTGTTGAAATTTGTTATTCTTATTGAACAAGAGCCGAAAAAAACTGAAATATGTTATAAATAACAACCAACCATTAAAAAAAAGAAGTTCGTCCCCAGACCTCTTGCCTAAAGTTGTAGGTCATTAGTTAAATTTGTACACTTGATGCAGGTAACTTTGTAAAACAGTGTAGTATTCCAGCAAAGCCATGACATTATTTCAATGGTTTTTTTTATATAACGCAATTCGTACGTTGTGTGGATGCTTTATGTACACTAAACTGACACCATATGTCTTCTCCCTTGACTTAGCCAATATTAATGTTAATACTGTTGATAGATTTGTCGAGCCAAAGTTTTTCTAAACAGACTTTATTGAAATGTTGTTTCAGTTCAGTGTCACAAGCCACAAAAAGAGTCATTAAAGCAATGCGTTTAAATTTCAGTCGTTAGTGGCAGAGTTTTAAGAGTGTCAGCTTCGTAATCGCACGGTCCCCGGTTCGAGCTGAGGTCACGCCCCTGGTAGTACTGACACCAACCTAAGTTCGAGTAAAGTCCACTCGAATTTCGTGTGCGTTTGTGTTTCCCGAACGATTAGGGTTGGATTAGGGTTAGTCAATAAAATCTGGAAAGGGTAAAAAAGTAACCCCTCTTCTAGCGAATGGCCCTGACCTTGCGAGGAGTAAGCTTCAATTTTAAAAACTGCATGATGAAAATTTCGGCGACTTTAATCTCTCTTCTTGGCTTGTATGACCTACTCTTAACGAATTTCCGAGAGTCAAATTTTTTAACATTTCGCGGGGATTTATGTTCGCGAATTCACAAGATTTTTGACCAAAATCTTTTTTTGCCGAATTTGTTTTTTGCGAAATTTAAGAAAATTTGTCCCGTGAGTAATTTGTCTCCTTAAGGTACTTCTAGATCCACCACTGGTTTTAAAAACGAAAGAAGTAAGAGCCTGTTTTTTTTTCAGGCTATGTTTTAAACTTAAGAATCAAACGCATTCAACTCCTTTTGATTTTATCCTTTAAGTACAATTTTTATGTATTACGTATTTTTCATTGGATATCTAAAAAGTGGAATATTGTCGTGAAATATAAAGGCAACTTATGAAGAATATTAAGGAAAATTTTTCTCTAAAAAGGTAAAAAATTTATGATTGTTATTGCAATTTCAAAATTTATAAAAAATTTTACTTTAATGCAATGTTATGAAAAACAATTTTTGATTGAAGTAGACTCTCCATAATTCGACTTCCCATAACTCGAATCCTCTACAATCCGAAATGTAACACTTGGTCCTTTCAATTAAGATTTAAGCCAAACTTCTCTCTCTTATTCGAACTCTCGACAAATAAAACTAATTTTTTGTCCTCTTGAGTGTACGAATTATAGTGAAATTCATTTAAAAACCTTTTTTCACATTTTAATTCGCAAAAAATTCAGGTTTCTGTCATCAACTTGCTTAGAATTTTTTACATTTAAAAAAAGATTCATGTTTGTCTTCTTCATTTCTTTCAATTTTTTTCACATTGAAATTCCCCACCCGGGGGAAAGGGGTGCTACTCATACCCTTTCAGGGCGGCACATACGCCCGTATGGTCCATACGTTAAGTACCCCTCCCACGGGATTTCCCGATACTGTCCCACTCTAACATGTAGACTAATTACTATTTAAAAATTCTTCAAATCAGATCATTTCAGCTAGTATAAAAAACATGGATACTTCAAAAAATTAGTAAAATTCACTCTTGAAGATCTAAAAAATTCTCATTTAATCCTTGACTATGCGTCTTTCAGAGTCTGACGGTTAAAATCTGTCAAACGATACCAAATTCAATAGTTTTGTGACATATTTAAAATATTACTTTATTCAGGGAGAAAAATATCCGTTTTTCCTTAAAAAAACCAACCAATTTTTGCATATTTTTAATTAAAGTTTGGCGAGATTATTTTGAGTTTGACACACCCAAACGTATTTCGTATTATACTCTCTTTAGTTCCAGCTTGTACATTGAACAAATAAAACTTCTACATCTGTCTACGTTTGAAATTCCGTCACTATTATACGTCAGGTTAACGTCCACGTAAACAGATTCTACATTGATATACAGTTGTTGAGGATTATTGGATGATTCTGTTATCTTCAGGAAAGAAATTTTCACAGTTTCAGTTCAGTGTCGCAAGCCACAAAAAGAGTCATTAAAGCAATAAACCAGTTCAAAATCAGTGAGTTTCGTAGACTAGTTTACTAGTCGTTGTTTCTTCACGTTCTTTCATGGGTGTGTTTCATAAAAACGGGTGTTCCGCTTTATCTACGGCAATCCGCTCAATTCGGTGGATTGTGATCTGCTCCGATAAACATAAGAGCGGGATAGCTTAGAAAGACCAACTCACTTGCTAGTCTACGAGGTTCGCGGAATTAATTTTCGCGATTGTCTCGAATTGGAAAATTTTGTACGTATAGAAATAATAAGAAATCAAGGAGAAATTGAATTTCGCTTAATTTATTTTCGACATGGAGAAATTTTGCAAGTTTCGCGGAATTTAATTTCGCGGTGTAGGGCCAAAATCGCGAAAACAAGTTCCGCAAAAATATCTTATCGCGAAACTTTCTTCCCTTAAAGTAAAAAGCGAAAGACCCACATTCATCCAACATCATCTACATCCAACAATTTATGGCACGAATGAATGAATATTGGATGAAAGTTGAATGAAAATTTTGTTGTTTAAAGGAGTCATCTGGTATTCTATCCAACATTGTCTCGTTTTCTTGTGTCATAAAATGTTGGATCTGTGTAACCCTTTACCGTTACCCCCAAGAAGAAATGCCACTACCCCCCCCCCCCCCCCATGTTCTGTATACCAAAATTCATCTTTTAAGGTGTAGATTTTGAAAATGCAAAAAATTGTTGTTTTTTTCGATTATTTTGTCATAACTTAAGAAATTTTTATTGGGCCTCCAACAAAATGGGCTTAAAGTCAGCAGAAATAGTTAAGGAACGTTTGGTGAAAATTTATAGTTTATAGTTTTAGAGTTATTCAAATTTCAAGGATTTGTATTTGGTTGCCATATAATAATAATAATCATTGATTTTTTATTTCATGCATCCAAATTTACAATTGGCTACACTCTTTTTTTAACCCTTTAACGCCTGAGACTTGTTTCAAGTCTCTACCCCTATATCCTATATACCAAAATGACACTCTCGATGAGAAGGAGAAAAGTACATCAAAATTGAAAATTGCCTAATTTTCGACGTTTTTCTTAATTTTTTGAAGATAATCAATAGCTATACCCCTAAACAATGGCTTAAAATAACCCAATCGTGCATAATTTGTTTTGCTGGCAATTTGAAGATGAAAGCACTTATGGTTGTTGAAATTTTCCAACTTTCTCAATGTACATATATGTGACCACCAGGCGTTAGAGGGTTAAGCATACAGTTAATTTGGGCTGAGGCTCAATATAATCAAGATTTTTTCAATTTCAGCCTGAAATTATGCTTAGTAATATGCTTATTTCTGAAACCTTTTAAAGCTGAAGCCTTAGAAAAGATCAACATGTTTGCTTTGTGTGATTACTTTAGCTTCCTACTGCCTGTTTTGAGCCACCGTTTCTTTGAAAACATTACTTTTGCTTTTTCCGTACACACTTGACTTAAGAATATTGAAATGACGAATATGTTCTGAGCTTCACGGTATGCTTAGCATTATGCTTATTTTCAGTGAAAGTTGAGCTTAAATATGCTTATAAGTGTTATGCTTATAAAAAAAGAGTGTATTCTTGCAGAGGAAATATTAATGTGGGAAAACGTGCAGCACGGTATAAAACCATAAAAAGTAAAAAAAAAGAGTTCTTGAACAGTTCATACTGCTGTAAGTTAACGTCCTGTTCACCGCATTTGTAATCTTGATATCGGAAAGCGCATCCTTCCATCATGCTGTCACTTACCAATTGTTTCTTTTCATTGCAACAGCTCAATAGTAACAACCTGTTGTAACACCATTTCTGTTCATAACTTCACAAGTTTTGTACTGCTCGAATTCAAATTTTCACAAAACATTCTTTTCATGTAATAGAACATCTCCATAAACTTTTTATCGATATATTTTTTGTGAATTCTGATGCAATTTATTTTTTATTCTTCTCTGCTTCACCAGACGTAAATGTTTTCGGTAAAGGGTTAAGTGGGCCTTCAGTTGTTTAAAAGCTCATTTCAAAAATTCATTTAACGGTCTGTCTAACATATCATAAAATGTTAGATGCAATAATGTTGTTGCCTTTAGGATCATAGAAATGCCTTGAAGTCGTGGGTGATAAAGCGATCATTTTTTGTCGGTTGTTTTACCTATTTTGTTGTGAATCTTAAAATTAGTTTGGATAGTTGTTATTTGGGGTTGTTAGTTAGGACTGTTTATGCCTTATTCTAATTATTTTCATAGTTTTCGAAGAAATTCTTCAAAATTTACAGGCTAGGAAAAAGATTTGGGAGCCATGGAAAAATTGTTTCACCCACCCACCCTCTCAAAAAGCGAACATCATTATTTTATGACGTCATTTCCATTGTTTAAAAATGAAAAAAGGGGACGGGGGTCAAAAGTTTGAAAACTGGGACGAACGTATATTTTTACTGGTCCCGATTCTTAATCTTGCATTCATTTCAAATCTAGCTAATTGAATTGATTTTATAACTTTTTTGATCAATATCTTCATCATTTTTACTCTTTATTATGGTGAAATCCTCGCGATACAAAGGTTTTTCCAAAATTGTCTCTAAGTGTACCTAACTATGGTCAAGAAACTCTTATTATTTCGATACTTCAACACGCATACAGGTTCTAAAAATTTCAGATTCCAAAGTAAGAACATCTTTTTGAGATGGACTCTAACCCCAAATTGGTGTTCTTAAAGTGGGTTCTATTTTCCAACTTACAGATGTTCATCATACTACAGTTTAAAATTCATTTTCATTGGGAGAAAGTTTTAATCTCCGGATTACTTCGCGTGAGAACTAAAATTTCAAAATATTAACCGTAGTGGGTATTAACTACGAAATTGCAATAATGATTTATTTTTAATACACTGATTGGTCCAGTTCACATTAATTTTTCAGTGTTATGAAATATTATCATTGACGTAAAATAAAGCTTTTTGCCCCGCTTCCCTTACGCTTTGTTCTATTCTTCTGTATACCTTTGTGTCAAATACGCGTGGGAATGTCATGTGTTAGCTCTTATGATATAAGATGATGATTTGTTCAGTTTGAATGTTAAATTTGTCGCTTAAAGTAATCTGTACGCGCTCAATTTTCATTTGAGTTCAGAAAAGACTGAAAAAAATCTGAATAGAGAATTAAAAGGTAATCTAGTCTTGTTTATTCAACTTGTTACATTAAATGTACACTGGTAAGTTTTAGCGCACCACAGACAACTTTATGTCATCATAAATTAACGCGGATGACATCTTTTTTGTAGAAAACTACTACAAATAATTCTAACCGGGTTGATTGGTGCACTGTGATATTTTTGTATAATTAGGTATGCCTTATTTCTTGGTATGATCCTTCAAAGATAGCGTGGATACTAAGCTCTAAGAAATACATGCTGTGACTTTGAGCCTGATATATTCACTTCCTATGTTTGACCCATATTTGATTTTGTTTTTTTAGAAAGATGCTTAACAAAACGTCTATAGTCGACACACCTTTCGTTTTGCTGGACAAACCTGGCGTTATCGGTAACCTTAGCGACCCTGTGACTATGATGCCGACGGGTTTTATTCAAGAGCCGATTGGGATAGTGATTCCGTTAATGGCTGCTTGCATTATTGCTGTTTTTGCCAATGGTTTTGTCTGTTACTTGATTCTTACTGTTCGCCGACTGAAAACAGCCACCAACGTGTTCCTGTTCAGCCTTTGTTTATGCGATATCATGTTTGCTGGACTCCTGCTACCAATACACTGTTACTTCAAGCCAAGCCTGCTGTATCTGTTTTTAACGATCATTATTGTGTTTATATACATCGCCAATCTCGCTGCTGCAACTTACGAGCGCCTAGTTTCCATCACCAAACCCATGAAGTACATCATAATCATCTCCAAATCAAGAGCCATTCGCATTGTCCTATTTTGCTGGCTGCTTCCAATCATCTATTGTTGTATGCCCTTGTTGTGGAACAACAACACTCATATATTAGCCCACAAGATCTACTTGGTATTCAGCCTTGTAGTCTTCCTGATTCTGCCTTTTGTTTATGTCACCTATGTGTACGTCATCATTTGCTTTGAGATACGAAAAATGAACTCTTATAACCGGCAAAGGCTTATGAAGTCTAAAAAATCCGATTCATGGCGTTCTAGGCGTTTGTTTATCTGTACGAAGATGAAAAAAGGTAAAGAGCAAACCGTGATGCAGGTTGAGAACGTTGATGAAAAGTCTTCTCTTTCTGACTGCGTGTCAACCACTTCGTCAAGTGTCATGGATCCCAAAGCAAGCACCATCCAGAGAACCACTCCCATGAAGAAACTGAAGTCAATTTCCCGTAAAAGCAGGCGAAGGGAGATCAGAGCGTCTTTACCATTTGCTATCACTACCTTTAACTACATGTTTACGTGGTTGCCAGTTGTTTATTTAACAGTGCTTGATACTGTTGATCGATTAGACTTAGCTCCTGAAATTTTGGTAAACTTCTCCATCTTTGCAATTGCGTTGAATGCAGTCAGTGTGCCATTTATATACGGTTTGCTGCTGCCGAACTTTCGATTTACAATACAAAGAATGTTCCTAAAAATACGGAAATACTAAAACAGACATTATATAAAAATCAAATAAACTAATAACAGGCCTTCCATAAATTCTAACTTATTTCTTATATGTCTTAAAAGGAAGTTTGTAAACCAAAAAAATTAATTGTGATTATAATTATTATGTTTTGTGAAAGCGAAATATGTGGTAGACTGTATTTGTCTCATACAACTTCGTTCTCTTCAAGCAATACAGGTTGGGGTTTTCTCAAAATGTATACTTTAGATGATTTTTCACGTATGGAGAAAATCTCGCAATCTCTTGTGTTTTTAGGGCCTCTCTCGAAAAATAATCCACGAAAAATTTCTTTCTCTAAAATTTTTTGAAGAAAGCAAAAACAGGAATGAAAAATTACAAAATTTTCACCCATTCGCGATATCAAATCCATCCAAAAATCTATTCGCTTGACTTTTACAGCTTTCCAATTCGTCATTTTAATACCAAGTATCGAACCACATTAGACATTTGCATATTTGAAACAAATTGGCTTTCCCGAATCCAATGGATGGGCTTACAGGCTTTATGACTCGTGCAGCAGACGGTGCTCCAAGACCTGCAAATAAACTTATCAAAATAGGACATATTATCTTGTTGAGACAGAACCAAGCTTTCCCTTTTGAAATATCCAAAAAAGTACCATCACTGATCCTACGGCGTATCGAACCAATGGATTTTACTACAGAAAACTTAAGTGGCCTACTTTAATGGGATAAACTATCGCGGGGGATAAAATTTCACAGTTTTGGTCCCTATCCGCGCGAAATTAAGTCCACGCAAAAAAAATAAATGTGGTAAACAGCGCAAATTAAATCCCCGTAAAAAATTACAAAAAGTGGCTCATCCGCGTAATTTTTGAATCTTTTATGATAAAAACTATTCATGATCAAATTAATGAGACCTTAGGGGTTGAATAAAGCCTGTACCAGATCCGCTTATACGGTGGTTGGGAAAATGAATTCTTGACTGGCAGTACTTCTTTCTTTGAATAAAGAATCAGAAGCAATTCTTGCTTTTTCTCTATGTCCTTTTTGTCGTGTTTTCTTTTAGTAATCCCGGAAAATCTCAATATTATTTAGAATATCAAAAATCAGCACATATCAATTTAGCCACTGCAAAATTTCTGCTAAAGCCAAGGACTTTTACTTTTTAGGACTAACTAGATTGGGCCTAATAATTGACGACGAAGTTTAAAGTACTCTCGAGTGCTAAAACAACGCCCACCCCGCTAGGCTGCTTCACATCACTCTGTGAAACACGGGTTTCCTAACAAAGTGTAACTTTTGTAAGGGTCGGTGAATCAGACTACCCCCCCCCCCCCCCTTGTTTATTTTTTTTATTTTTTTATTTTTTTATTTTTTTATTTTTTTGACCTTATTTGAAATTGTATTTTCGCCAACAGACATCTGGCTCCGATATTTTTCTTTTTTCTTTCTTTCGTATTTATTATTTTTTCGCCAACAGACATCTGGCGTCGGTGTTTTTCTTTTTTCTTTCTTTCGTGTGCATAATCAATGGTAAAATAGACCAGCAATTAATTGTTGTTTACCAATCATCACAGCTTATCTTTTTGTTCATTTGCCAGTTCTTTTTTTCTAATTAATGTAGTTCTTTTCTACTAAAGTGATTTAATTTCTGTGTAATAATAAATTTAATCTCTTTCATTTTTCCAACCCCCGGCTATCTTTTGACAATTTTTCCAACCCCCTCCCCCTGATTATTAGGACCCCTCCCCCCGTTTATTTAGCACTCAAGAGTACTCAAAAACGTAAACTTTTGAAAAAAAATATTTTGGTCGACAAATCACAAAAAAATCACTAAAAACTCACAAAAAATTACGAAAAACTCAAAAAATCTCGTACGTCATATTTTGAGTACTTTACTATCAATAACATGTAAAATAGTTATATACACAGAGAAATAATTTGGTGTGTAACTATCTTAACTGTTTCAAATGTTTTCGATCGCCACTTGCATATTGCATGAATTAAAATTTGCAAATTTTCATCAGCCGTTACCAGAGCCTTCCTCTCTCGCGCCACATAGGAAATTCTATCATCAACATTGAAATTGCACAGTTTTTTTTATAAGACAATTTATTTTTTTCACCTTCTCCCAAAATTGTTTAGCTACTTACGAAAACAAACATCCAAAAAATTGCTTACCTCACTATACAGGGTGTCTGGAAAAAAACGGAATGCTAAAACCTTTTTAAAAACATTGATTTTTTATTTATGCAAAGTGATTGTTCATCGCAACCTAAATTATAGCGCATGTCAATGTGACTATTACTGTTCAAATGACAAAGAATACAA
>JAUBWS010111409.1:0-10050 GCA_032270445.1 Darlingtonia californica
GGGGTCTACTAAATTGCCAAGAAACATGTTTTGAGCTATTTGTCTGGTCCTGAAATTACATCTTACGTGCAGGACAAACCAAAACTTCGAGTCAAAATGACGAGAACCACCCATTACAATTACACCATCTGAAAGGGCTTGAAAAACTGTATACGGGACTTTTAAGCAAGTATAGCCAAATTTTGTACTGATTTTGAGATTCTAAATTCTAAATTGACAAGAATTGACCAAAATGTACAACAATAGCAAAAAAGTTTTCAACGGCAATAATATATCCGAAAATAATAAATGCACTTAAGGTAAAGGTTTCACGTTTCATGCTTATATTCAGATGTTGTTTATCAGACTGACATACCCTAAGTTGATAAATTTTTGTGAAGATTTAATTCACAAATGCTGTTCTCAAAAAATTTCACATGGATTTTGTGTATGGTTGCCTTTTTTAGCTTTGTTTTCCTATTGTTTTCTTTGGAATATATATATTTAGCATGGCTTAATTTTTGCTAAGGCTTCAAGAACTTGCACGTAATTTTATCCTCACAAAAATTTATTCACTTAAAAGAAATTAAGTCTGCTGGTCAATTTAACACAAATATAGTAATCAGCAACATGGCTGGTCAATAAGTTACTCAATAAAGTCAACTATGCTAAATAAGACTATGCTCTTTTAATTTTAATTTTGCATGCAGTTATTGGTGATTTTTCTTTAAAATACACAGGAAAAAGAAAATAGCATAGAATTACCCTGGGTAATTTGTATAATCTAGAATTATATTTGTATGTTTAAATGGGTTGAAAATAAAGAGAGAATTTTATCTTTTATCGCTTTTTGGAGACACCATGACAGTTGATCTACCCTTTTGAGGAGAAAGCCCCACTTTTTTATTGGTGTTAGACCAAGTAAATATAATGCTTTGTGGACATTATCAGCCCTTAGTAACTTAATGAAATAGTAATATCTTATTGGTATTTAAGAATCGATTGTTTAGAGCATTTTATTAAATCCCATAATTTGATCAGGTTATTAAGTCCATCTAAATAAAATTCATGAGATGAGGATTGAAAACATTGAATATAAAAAGAACATATCAAAAGTATGATAATTGTTATTAATATTTAGTGTCAGAAATGAATGAAAAACCTGGTGAGCTGAGAAACTCCCCAAGAAACACAAGACAGCAAGCAAGGAGCAGTCCAAATTCAAAACTTCTTAATGCTGCTTGGCCAAAAGCTCCATCAAATCCAACAAGAAAAAGTCACATCAAAAGTAAGACTTTAATGATTACTTTCTTTCGAACTGGTTTAAGAATTTTAAATTTATGCTAGATTGTTGTCACTTTTGATAAGCAAGATTGTCAGAGGTGATTTTACAGTGACATAGCAAAGTTGGGAGTTTAGCGGTGCAGTATACCCCCTAGAAGTGTTTGGTGTGGTGCTCTGGCAGCACTTAAAAGGCACATAATAGTAACAAAATTTCTCACATTTATATGCTAAACGAAATAAAAACTGAGGAACAAAAAGCAAACTTGTGATTTGAGATCCTGTGACCAAATACCATCCTGAAGACTTAACTTAAAGATTGTATTAAGAGAACCTGAGTTACCTACTTAGGCTACTTAGTTCTTAGTTACTTACTTGGGCCCAAATGCTATGAAAAATAATCGAGGCAAAGATTATAGTTATTTTTTTCTACAGCTGTTGATCATGGCGCGTTTACACAATCATGGAATGAATGGAGACACAAGAATTCTGAATGTTCTGTTGAAGATATGGAAGTTGACAGTTTTGAATCACATGATCAAATTCTTACAACAAAGACTTTAACGGGGTTTGTTTTTTATAGGATCCTCGTTCTGTTTTACAAGTTTGAATAACTAAATTCTTGAGCTATTATTTTTCAAAGGTTCATATTACATGAGAAATTGAAAAATAAAAATCAAATTTTCGCAATCTGATACAGTTTGTTCTTGTTACTTTATAAAAATTTACATTTTACTCAGTCCAAAGAAATCGTCTTCTAAACCAACCTTCAGTAATTCATGTCCTTCAGAAGTCAGCGAATCACCAAAAGCCAAAGTAATCGCCGAAAAGAAACGTGCCGATGGAAAACCTGTTTTAAGAGCTAGAAGATCACATAGTGAAGAAGTGGTATCAAAAACTGAAAAGGTAAGGCAGTTAGGCAGTTATACAACACCCGGAACGACTAAACATGAAGAAATTTTTATGGAATATCATTTCAACATTCTTCTGTAGGTTAATGTACTGCATGAAGAGCCTAAGAAGATCCCTGACAATAAAAGAAAAAGTCAATCTGTTAAGTCTCTTTTCATCGTTATTCACGTGAATCAAGTTCATCTTGGTTCTGTAAAAGGACCTGCAACGTGCCCTGTAAAAGTGTATGCAGACAAGTTCATTGTCCAGATGGAAGATGAATCATCTAAAAAAGAAATTGGCTTTCGTGTGCCATGTAAAGATATACTATCATTGGATGTAAGTTGTAAACATATCTTTGTTCGTTTGTAGAACGTTGGATACATAGGGAGTCACTTTGCATGAAAAGCTATTGATTTCTAATTGCGATCTTTCGCTTTGTTTTCCCTTTTAATACTATTAAAGTCTGTCTCAAAAAGAGTGACAGTTGGGAAACTTAATCATTTTTTTTCATGAATGTGTTTATGTAGTATAGTAAATAAGACCTCATCTGAAAGATAATCTGGAGTGGAACAATCTTAAATCATTTTCAAGTCTTAGATTTTGAAAATGAAGAAGAAAAAAATAAACCTTCTTTCTATTCATGCTACAAACTTCAAATTTGGTATATAATGACTTCAATTTTTGCTGCTTTCAAATATGTAATTGTTTTTCTCATATCTTCATAGCTTAAGAAAGATAGGCGCTCAAAATATGCAAAAAAGGCCTAAGATCGGCCAACGTCAGGTGTTTTTGCTTAACTTTCAGGTACTATATACTTATTGTTAATGAAAATACGAGAAAAACAATCATGAAATCAGCAAAGATTGAAGTTTTCATATACTAAATTAGAAGTTTTTCATTTTTTTCTTCTTCATTTTTCTTTTGCATTTTCAAAATTTAAGATTTTAAAAATCATTTAAGATTATTCCACTCTAGAATATCTTTCAAATGAGGTCTTATTGACTATAATACGTTAACACAATCCTGAGAAAATGATAAAAGTTTCCCCAACTGTCACCCATTTTGAGACAGACTTTGATACAAATGTTCAATAAACATCTTAGTTTTACGTTAAGCTGTAGATTGTTGGTTAGTTATTGAATAAATTAATTGTTATTCTTCTCCTTGCTTACGAATCAAAAGTAAAACAGATATGTTACTTTGTTGTTGATAAATAAGGAAATTACATTTATTACTCCCGTCTTCGTCCTTAAACGATCTTGGTTAAGCTTTTTAAAGGGATTGTACCGCGAAAAATGATAGAGTCCACTAGGTAACATCTAGAAACTAAAGAAAACTCATAAGATTGTTAAAAATAAACAAGTTAGGGCTCAGAATCAGTCTCCAAAGCATCGAAATATCTTGAAACATCCGCCATCTTCTTTAGCGCATATGTATGAAATAATGAAAACACTGTGAAGCCTTAGGGCAGCTTGTCTGGTCGATGATGGTGGCTGGACGTAATGGAAAATGGATTTTTTTTTTTGAATATCTTTTCATAGAGATAGTTTTTTCAAAAACGGTTTTCACGAGTACTCCTGTTTTATTGAGAAGAAAACTGTTGTGAGTATCATTTTTCGCAGTACAATCCCTTTAAACTTCATGAGCTTGTTCAGATGATATATATTTTTTAG
Organism: Darlingtonia californica; assembly: GCA_032270445.1. Taxonomy (NCBI): domain Eukaryota; kingdom Viridiplantae; phylum Streptophyta; class Magnoliopsida; order Ericales; family Sarraceniaceae; genus Darlingtonia; species Darlingtonia californica. The sequence goes on from JAUBWS010111409.1 coordinate 3,828, forward strand.
TTTAGCTCTAATTTATTATAGACACCAAGATTTTGTTGATTGTTCATAGAAGAAACTTTATCTTGTTTCAATAAGCGTTTTTTCTTGTCTTTAGGTCAGTTTACAAAAGAAACCTTTCTTTCTGGCATTCACAACGAAAACAATTCATTATATTTCTGGCGGCCCAACCCATAAAGGGAAGTCGAAAGACCCAGACCCAGGTTTGTTTATAAGGAGAGCTGTTCCTATGATTTTCTCTTTTTCTGACTTTTATTGCTTGAATCAGTATTTGAATCAACCTACACAGTGATCTCATTTATTCTCTTCCTCCCGAGACATTTTAATTCAACAAGAGGAACCAAACAGTAGGTATCCTTTGTAAAAATGTTGAAAAAGAAAAATATTCTCTCCAGCCGGCCCTTCAATATCTTGAATGGGGACAATGTGTGAACGTGACCCCAAAAACACTTAAAATCCAGCAATTTATAGCAATTTATAGCAAGTACTGTGATTTTAGAATAATCCGGTCAGTAACTTCAACTAACAATTTCACTTTGCTCTTTTGTAGAAAAACCTCTCAAATTTAATATTTTAGATCGTGTTTTAGAAAACTCGTATTTTTAAGCATATTTTACAGGCCACCCTCACGGAAAATCGTCTGAATTGATATAAAGAATTACAAAAGATAAAACAAAACAGCCGTGTCTAGCCCGCAGAGTGTTTTGTCTATTCATTTTAGTTTCAATCAAGTTGATGCTAGCGTATGATGAAAATGTTCCAAGCGATGTGAAAGAAGATCTACAAGAATTGGTATACATGGTTTTCAAGTATTTCTTTCTACAGTAATGTAGCCTGTTTCAGACCTAGTACGGCGATACGGGAAAATATTCTTAACCTTACTGAAAGTATTTCTTTCAGAAAGTCTGATTCAGGCTAAAGATCTGAAGACTCAATGATTGTTTGCTCGACAGAAAAACAAATTGGAATGTATCGTAGTTCATCAACCATAAAGACATAAATTAGTGCAATTTTGGATAATTTTACAATTTGTACTTGCTTTAGCTCTTAAGTTATTTATTGAAAACACGGTCTTCTTTTTTCCTTTTAGTTTGAAGTGCGACTAGCTGAACAGAATTTATGGCCAAAAGATGAAATTAAAACATCACGAGTGACTTTTTCTTTAACGAAGACTACAAAACCATCATCAGAAAGTGAAAAGTAAGGATTTATCACGTTCTCATAACTGTGTTAGTATTCATCAATGAAGCCATATATGCAAGCCTTTCCCCATCGACCTTTTCTAAGTCATAGCAAAAAAACAAACATATGTTTTACTGTATTGGAAGAAATTTGCGCGAGGAGAGCGGAAATTTAAATTTCGCGAACCGGCCAATTTTCGATTTTACGCGGTGATTGAATTTCGCGGATAAGCCATTTTTATAAATGCGAAGTCTTTAAAACTTACTAAATTGATCGATTTGGAATGAATTATTCCATAATTTATGGAAACTCAAACTAAAAACACCACATCAAATCAAACTTTGCATGATTTTGTTGACTTTATTGCTTGAGTAATTTATTTTGCGCGGATTTATTTTCGCGGCTGGTAAAAAATGTTTTTCGCAGGAGAAATCTTTCTGAAAAACAAAATTTTAAACAAAGAAAATGGGATATGATGTTTTGTAATCTTTTGAAGCTTTAATATCCATTCCGTTGGCTTTGGTTTGCAAGAAGTTAGTCGGGGTGCTTGTCTGATCAGGGAGAAGTTAAGGAGTTCAGGTGCCTTTTAAACAATAAAGAAAGAATCAAGGAAATCTGCTGAAATTCCTGGAAAATCGGAAAAATCCGAGAAAAAGCTTGTGTATCGACGAAGCATTTCTAGCAGTTCTGTAAAGTTCCATTCCAAAAATTTTCCCAGGTCCTCCTATATCACTCGAGTCTTTGTACCCAGGTTTTAGGTTTGTGGCACCGCCCCTGTAAATTTCATGAAATTCGCTTGTCGATGGGTAAAATTTTGATAATCCCAGGCTATTTATGAGTCTAGGTGAAAAGGTCAGGAAAAAATCAGGGAAACTCATCCTAAAAATTTTACACTTAATTTTCACTCTAAACCTAAAGTTCAAATGGTACGAATGTAAATAGAAACGGGAACGAGGTTGATAGTGCATATAAACAAATGCTTCAGAGCCGGCGAAACCTTAAACTCACTTTTATTCAGAGCAAAAAAAAGTTACAATACAATGAAATAAGTTAGTAAATAAGTAAATAAGAGAGTTTTTCACTTTCTTATTTTCTACAAAATCCGTTATGGATATTCGTTTGAGAGTAGGGTTTGTCACTGACTTTAGCTTATCTTTTATTACCGTAAATTCATTTAAAGCTTTTTATTTTTCGGTGTATATTATTATGAACGGTGGGTCCTCCTAAATCACTGCCCATTTTGGCCCCTCCACTTACAATGTCGTTTCGTCGGCCCTGTGCTTATTCAATTTTTGTGAAATAACATATATTTTTTCATTTAGAGATGAAGAAGTTGACAACAAGAAAGTTTCTATAGCAGCAACACATAATGCGGGCAATGAAAAGGAGACTCCGGTAAAAACTCCGGATAAAAAGGTTGAAAGGAAAGGAAAAGATCGAAGTGAGTCTTTCAAATTTTAATCTCTAACCCTCTGATATTTACAAACTCTAGAAAAAGTAGTTGTGCTACATTATATTTGACACGATGTTGATTTCTTTTTTCAGCGCCACCTACCCCAATGCCACTGGTACGGAAACGAACACCGCCCAATGACTCGGTAATTTTCTAAAAAACAATTTATTCTACAATTCCTTGCTTTTATGAGCTTTTGCTTCACGACATTCTCGAGCGTTATAATCTTAATATATTAAGTTAATATTTTGACTTATTCTGTTATTGAAATACATCTTTCTCTTAGGCAACTACAGGCACCTCCTCGTCAAGTTCAACAAAGTACAAAGTTACTCGAAGGAATAATTTTGAACTAAGTGACTCTAATGAGAAACGGATCGAAACTCTTGAACACGAAGCTGCCCATTATCAAATGGTTACTGCACAACAACGGATGATCATTCAATCGCTTGAATCGAACGCTCGATCAACCGCCGAACAAGCTGAGGAAAACTCCCAAATACTCAAACAGGAAAGAGATGTGCTAAGTGAAGAATTTACAAATAAACAAGTTGAAATAACAACAGTTTTGAATAACTTAAAGATAGAGAAAGATTTAGTCAGAGCTTTGGAATCGCAACTCCAAGCCTGTCGCGAAGAAATCGAGTTGAAAAATAGTGTAATAGCCGAAAAGAGTGATGCTTTGAGGGTGCGTGAAGAAACTATATTGGAACTTCGTTCCAGGATTCGAACACTCTCCACAACACAGGCTCGGGAAACGAAACGACCGTCAGAGGAGGAGATGGTATCAAAAGTACAATATGATGAAGTGTGTCGAAGTTTGCAGCAAATGCAAAATCAACGGGATCGATTTGAAATTAATTTTCAGTCTAACACAAGCGAACTTGATCGAGAAAGAACCGAAGCTCGATCGCTACGTGCACAGTTGGATTCCGCACAAAGTGAATTACAAACCAAAGTTGACTTCATTACTTCACTAAGATCTGACCATGAAAGAGTCTGTCGGCAAAAAGATGAACAAATACAAAATCTTGAAGCAACACTTCGTAATCAAAACAACAGACAAATTGGAGAACTGAGAAATGAACTTTTAAACAGCCGCCAACAAATTGAGGAATTGCAATCCGAATTAGCAGACACAAGATCACAACTTGAAATAAATAATGAACTTAATAAAAGTCCTGTTGCTGCAGCAGACCACCCATCACGTGACTGGATTCTCGGCCGCGGTGAAATCACAGTTACCGGATCCGTCCTGGGCACAGGTGCTTGGGGTAACGTAAAGGTCGGCAAATTCCGTGGCACTGAAGTAGCTGTGAAGCAGATTCACTTATTAATCCTGTCGCCTCACAACAGGCGGTTGTTTGAGCGGGAAATGTCTATCGCTTCTAGATGTCGACATCCTTGCCTAGTTCAGTTCATTGGAGCAACGAACGACGACGGTACTCCATTATTCGTCATGGAACTTTTGAAAACAGATTTGAGAAGTGTTTTAACACGTGATGCCTTACCCAATCAAGACTGTTTAAATATAGCATATGACATCATCAGAGCAATAGTTTATCTCCATAAATCAAAACCATTGCCTATTATTCACCGTGATATCAGTAGTTCAAATATTCTGTTGTATCATGGGGAGAATGGATGGCGCGCCAAATTGTCCGATTACGGAGCAGCCAATTTCCTTCGACTTTCGATGACGCGCCATCCTGGAGCTTTGTTATATTCGGCGCCTGAAGCAAGTACAATGGATCAGTCGCCAAAGGTATCCACTTTTCCATTCAAATTTTTATTTTCTAGAGTGCCCTAGCTTCAACGAACCATCCCAGTCGTCTTTTCAAAGGATCTTTGCTTTCTCAGAATTGAAGGGATAAAATGCAAGTTGAATATCATAGCAAACTTCCAGATTTTGCTCAGTGGTCGACATAGCGGTCTGTCGTCGGCAATTACCGACCAAATTTCCTACATGACCAACCAATTTATTAATGTAAAACTCCAAATTGACCGATCAAATATCCGAATGTCTTTTTAAGTCCAATGACTACACACTAAGGCGTGTTTTCCCATCAAAAAGTGCAGTAAACCTAAAATATTTTCACCCCACCAGGGGCTCCTCTCTGGACCACCCACACCCCCAGATGTATTTGAGGTGGATTGCTACGCGACTGAAATTAATAATAGATTAATTGGAAAATCGTTATTTTGACCACTGATTGTTTGTTCGTCAAATGGACCAAAGTGACCATAATAACTAGCAACACAGTAAAATCCAGGGCGATACGATACTATATTGATGAGTGGCCAGTTCCGAAGGTTACATTGTAAGTATGGTCAAAATTAAGTAAAAGTAACTAACAATAAGCTTTGACTGATCAAAACGGTCATAGTAATTAGAGTCGTTTTATTTTTTAGTTGGATGTCTACAGTTTCGGAGTTTTATTTTGTGAAATGTGTACACGAGAATTACCCGTGCCGGAGAACCGAAGAGATCAAATCCGTAATGTACAAAACTTGGAATACAGGGCACTTATCAATAATTGTCTGCGTCGTGATGTCGATAAGCGATTCGATAGTGATAACGCATTAGCTGTAATTGAAGGATGGTGCAAAAGATAAGCTTTTTTGTTTAACTCCTTAAATTGAGTGTGTTCAAATGATCTTAGAAATGCTTTCATGAGTGTTCGGTTAGGAAAAATGCCAACCCTTTCTTTGGAAAATGTAATTTCTGAACCTACGACGAATATCGAAAGCTTACGCCTCGCCTTCCGACTGTCATAGGCTACATATTCCCATCACTTGTGAATGGGATGTTAGACATCTAGGGACACCGGTGAATGATTGGTAAGGGGTTTTAAATTAGACCACTATCTTTCAAATTTTCAGATTAATTCCAAGTTGATTCTAAGCTACCTGTAGGTGTTTCCAGGTTTTTTAATGCCTAATTGTCATGCAATGTCATTTTGGCCAACGAAACTACGATGGCTCTGAAGACTTACTATGCTCTTCTGAATTTCTATTTGGAAAAAACTTCTACTTCAATAATGCAAATGAAATTTCCACTTCTTAAAATATTGAGCCCTAAAGGCCATTCACACTGCTTTTCTGAAAAATGAAACTTCTATTTCTGCCATCAAGGCAACATTTTTCTCATTTACCCTGTTTGGTCTGTATTTTCTCATGATGACTTCACAGGCCAGTGCTTTGTGGCGAAAAAAGTTAGTAGCGCATTGTTTTGATGTGTGGGCGATGACCTGCAACTGAAGGCTGAGCAATGATAAAACATTATAATTAACACTTAGGAAAGGATGTTACGGGAAAGGGGGTTCCCAAAATTGCTTCATTCTTAACCTTCATTCTTCATTTACTGACCAGATTCCATACAAAGTAAAAACCGTACGAGCCTTTGGTATCACCATGAATGGTCCTGAAGGCTCATATAAATTTCAAGAAGTGGAAATTTTATTTGGAAAAATTAAAAAAGTAGAAGTTATGTTTGCAGAAATCATGGAAGTAGAAAATACAGAAGAGCATAGTGAGACTTCGTACGAAACAGTAGGGATAATTCATGTTGAAAACTTCCAGCTCTTTTAC
>JAUBWS010111442.1:0-10048 GCA_032270445.1 Darlingtonia californica
GTCTCTTAAACATTTCTTTTTCCACGTTCAACTGGTGATGATTTCTTTCCAATGTTTGATATTCTCTAACCAATTCTATATTTTTCTTCTCAACTTCCTGTAGCTGTTCCATGGCGGCTTTTATCTCGTCTTTCCTTGCTTTTTTATCTAAAGCAATCTTTTCCCTACAACGAACAAACAAAATTCATTAATACATAGTGAGAAAAATACATTTAGTTAGAATACAGCTTGATTTTTAATAAAAACTGAATTCTTCAGTTGAACTATTTGTGGTGAGCGTCATTTCCATGAAGCTGAAGTGTCTCGCTGCACATGGAACTTGTTAGGAAGGGATATTATTGTAAGGATCATTTTTAATCATTTTTAATTTTCCGAGATTTAATCAAGACAATAAGCCATTTTTCACTTTTTCATCAGGCGTATACGAGTTAGTGTTGCCTGATTGACTATGAAGTATACATTACACAATATTTGCTATAACGGTTATTAATGAATTTGAACTTAACACGTAATCTTTAAACACCATCTCATGCATTTTGACATCAGTTATTACATCGCGGGAATTCACTTAACCATGGCGGAAAACATTTCGGACGGGGATTAATTAAAGTGGATGAAGTTAAAAAATACTCCTCGATATCTTGTATGAGGAATAAAATAAACCACAAGCTTTTTTGGATAAAATCGTAGGGCACCATCATTTTGCGCAACCACCCACTCTAACCCACTCCAGCACTGCTCTTGGCCAATTCGACCCACTCTAACCCACTCCAGCACACCTCAGGCCAATTCAACCCACTCTAGGCCACTCTAAACCAATTTTAAGCCACCCTGAGCCATTTCAACTTACTTTCTATAAGAAACAATCCCATTCCAAACCACTATGAGCTATTTTGACCACTTTTCGTAAGAAACAAGCAACCAACAACCCACTCTGGGCTATTTCGACCATTTTTCGTAAGAAACAAGCAAACGTCAACCTACTCAGAACTCTAAATTTTTTATAAGAAACAAGCACACAACAGCCTATTCTTACCAATTTTCGACATATTTTGCTCAAACGAATCCATGTCAAGAATAACCTACGCCCTAGGCATTATTTCTGGTAGAAATAACCACAATCTTAAAGGGAGTTTAATTTAGAGAATTTTTCGATATATTGTAGATCTTGAAACTTTGAACACAACAGTTCTTACAGTTTTAATATATATATAATATTACGAGATATCTCGATTAAAAGTTTCTATTGATCCTCCGTAAATGAAGCCACAACTTCCTTATAAGGAAAATAATCTTTTGTACTTTCCATAGAAGGAGGTCTTTTGAAAATTCCCCCAAAATTACATAATTTTAGTCAGAAATCTTGAGAATTCGCGAAATTAAAAAAATTGACTCATGAAAATATATCCACGCGAATATTTGTGTCCTTAAGGGAATGGTTCACTTAAAAATCATGTTTTTTTCTTGTTCAATTAGCATTGAAATACGTGCACAAAATATTCTAGCTCATTAAAAATTCATGAAAACATTTTTTAATAGTAGTTAATAGTATCGAAAAATATCAATCAATTTCTGTAAAAGTTCATACCTGATGTTTTTCTCTTGTTCCTTCATTTTTTCTTCTTGAACTCTTAAAGTAAAGCAGCCTGTGAATTATAACGCTCACATTGGTATTGCTTTTGTAATTTTTTTAAAGAATTGCTTTTCTCAAACGTTCTATATCAACATTTGCTGTCAGCTGAAATTCAATTAACAATTTACAAAAAAAGGGAACTTGCAATACAAAGACTTTGTGGCGTTAATCTTCTTAAATCAAGGGAGCAAATGTACATAAAGAACAGCTCACAAACTTCAAGATGGTATCAAATTTTTTGGCAAATTTAAATACAATGCTACAATGCTACAATTATTTTGACCTCTTTTCTTTCACGAACCATATCTCAAGATATATTTGAAATTGAAAAATATTCAGATTCCATCGTGAAAATATGAAACATTTTTGCGTATTCAATAAAAGCTCATTTTTTTCATCTTCATCTTTTCATTTTCATTTCTTATGTTTTGCAAAATTCTCTTGTAGTTTGATGTTCCACTCCGCAATTTATTTCCAAAGCAAAAAGCAATTTTATTCAGCAATGAAATTTTTTTGAATTCTAATATCAGCAATTTTGAAATAGACTTTAAAAAACTATAAGGCTTGTTTGCAAATTCTCATATTTTCGCAATAATCAAGTCCTTGGGCAGTATAGCGTGCTAATACTCTAAAAATAATCATGACGTCATACTTAATTTTCATGATACCACTATTGACTTTCTCTCAATGTTATGAATCTACTTTCTCAAAAACGAAATTGTGTTTCTCGATCAAAAGTACCTTTACTCGATCAAAACGTCAATTTAAGCTTAAAATACAAATAACAAACTGACTTGGTAAACTAAGATATGAATCTTGACCGACATTTCAATGTTTACATTAAAAGCTGTTTTCAAATATTTTTTACATTCAAGGAATTTCTATTGATCCCTAACCCCTGGTAGCGTGGGCGTTATATGTTTTAAGACTTCAGGTCAAACGAACTTCTCAACGCCCACAATTTTCTTAGGTAGATAAGTAACAAGAAATGAAAAAAGTAATATACCATACCAGGGTGGCCACAGAGTATAAATTTAAAAATCCAGCCTTTTTGGCTAGAAATTAACTTTTTTTCCAGCTTATTTGGAATGAAAAGTATATGTTTTTCCAGCCAACAACTGGAATACACATAGTAACATTCACTATGTTTTTCTACAGGTTTCAAATGACGACAAAGAAACAATTAAAAGAAATCTTAATTATGTGGAATACCATTTGATTCTCAAAATCGAATCACTAGGTTAAACAAACTCAAACTATTGTTACTAATATATTATTAAGTATAATAATAAAAATATCAACGATAAGAATTAAAAAAACTTAAAACTATGATAACAGCTTTTTCTTCTTCTCCTCAAGTTTACCTATTTCATTTTCAATTACCTTAAAGTCAGAAACTTTCGCTATAAGAAACTTTCGCAGTTTCGCGTTTTTTGGCCCTTTCTGCGAAAGTTTCTTCCGCGAAATCTTTTGAAAATTTGTCAACCGCGAAAGTTTATTCCCGCTAAATATCTGTATATGCTGATTTTACAAAATTTTTACAATTAATCGTCATTTTATTGCATTTCTTGTGCAAATATATCGAAAAAAATCTGTGATCTGCGGAAGTTAATTCCCGCGAAACATCTCAAAATCGGTCATCTGCGAAAGTTTATTCCCGCGAAATACTAAAATTTCGTGGCTACGCTGATCCGCGAAAGTTTCTTCCAGCAAAATTTTCTGACTTTAAAGTACTTTTATACTTTCTTGTGTCTCGGAACTTTTTCGTTTTAAACCGCTTTTTTTGTAGACATATGCCAGATCTTTCCTTAGCTAACCTAATACATTCAATAAACTCATCCTCCATCATCTGAATAGCTTTCTGTAATGTTAATTTTTGAACTTTTAGTTTCTAAATATCGGTCATCATGTGTTCTGCTCTTTTTTCAGCCTCTGTTTTCTGCTTTTTTTTCTTTTCCTCTTCCAGATGAATCTCATACTTTCTTCGCGCAGATAAAAGCAAGAATAAGCTCTTTTGAAATCTCAATAGTGTGTGGTTTTAACTTATTGGTGGACAACAAGTGATCAATGACAATTCTTTTTGAGATGATTGTGTCGGATTGCATGATTGTTTGCAGGACTGTGTTGTCGTGGCTGAAACCACGTACTACGGATGCTTGTCCGTGACTCATGGTTAATAAAAGCTTTAATATAAATGCTACTTCTTTATATTTTGACACATCAATTGTTTTGAAAAAGAAGTTGTCAAGGCGATTATTTTTTGGAGAGAAATCCTGAAAACTCAGTGTGCATCGTTTTAACTTCATTCTCACAGAGAGATTTAAAATCAGACATAGCCTGGTCACAACGGTTAGGTGATATTATAACCAGAGTGACTGTTCAGATAACTTAAAGGCTATAATTAGATAACTATAAATGAATGTCTTATGTAATTAATATTTCACTCTTCTTTGTCAATTTATAGTTTGGCTTCTAAGTTTTGTAAATCACCCTTCATATCCTAAAATTGCTGAAAGAATTTGTAACTATACAGTACTATCAAATTAACAAAAACTACATACACACCATCTGATTTAACAAAACATAATTAGTAGATTCAAAGTAAATACAGAAATAAAATACAAATATACAAAAACATTTATGATTTATTTTATTTCTGTAATGCAATAAATTATTTTTCCAGACTTTTCCAGCCTTGACTGTTGCAAAAACACATATTTTCCAGCTTTTCCAGCCTAAATTTGAAAAACATGCATTTTTCCAGCTTTTCCAGCTTTTCCAGCTTTTCCAGCTTTTCCAGCCTCCGTGGCCACCCTGTCATACTTAAGTGTACTTGTTATTTACTTTTAATGGACTACAATTGAAAGTAAAATATAGACCTACAAAATAAGGTACCTTGATTATTTCATTTTACATTTTTTCACATGTCTTTGTTTTACAATAATCCAGTTCCAGTTTTAGTTTCTCGAGCTGGATTTCAGACTCTTCCTTCTCATTTTTGTAGAGATTTGATTCCCGTTCAAATAAACCCAGTTTATTTTGTAAAGATTCAATTTTGCAATTTAGTTCTTGGGATAAGTCTTCAGATTTTAATGCAGCTTTGTCTGATGTTTCCATGACTGTATCTTCAAAAATGTCAAAATTTGTAGAATTTTGGGACGTGTGAATTGAAGCCGATATTAATTTTTGAAGCTTATTGCTGAGTTGAAATAAATCTGGTTGTTCTTGTACATCTGTGTCATCGAAGGTTATCAGAGATTAAACCAATTACCAAGTGTTTAATACACAAACATATTTTTTAATTGAATAAAACTTCACATATATGATTTTTCACTGCAAGACTCTCAAGGGTCTTTTCTACCTATACTGCGCGTAAATACAAATTTTCAACTGGGGGTCAGGCTGGTGCTGTAGGCAAAACGACTGAAAATTTGATACATAGAGAAATATTCAATTTCCATTTATTTTGTGACGACAAGAATGAGGGATGAAAAAGCCGTTGAATACTGCTAGCCAAAAAAAATTTAATTGTACCTGGTCAGACTGGCTGCATCTGTCGTTGCTTTTAAAAACTTCATCAGAGCTGCTCAGTTTCAATCTATTGTTTAACTTTTGTCTATCTGAAAAGTAAAAATATTTCATTTATAATTCATCTATAATTCCCTTGATCTTGTCAAAGTTTTAAAAATACCGGAGAAATCAATGATAGTAACCGTTTTCTTTTTGTCTGAGTATTTCCAGATTTTGATTGCTTGTTCCAATGGTTCTTTCAAGCTCTACAGTCAATTGAGAAACTTTGATATTCTCAGCTTCCAAAGAGATTTGTACTTTCCTGAGTTGGCCATCCAAACAATGAATTATATTGTCTTTTGTTTGAACATCATGCAGCAGCTGAAATCAAGTTTTAAAATGTCAAGTAACTATGAATTTAGTGAAATTCATTAACAAGCTTATCAACATCAGCAATTTGGAATTCAAGGTTTTTGAAGAAGCTGCAAATATTTACTTTATCATTGTTGTTCTGGCTTTCATGACATTGCTCTTCCAAAGCATGAATGTCTTTCTTAAGATGAGCAACTTCAGTTTTTTCCTTTTCAGTTTTCTTCTTCTGATTCTCAAAAGTTGCTTCAAGAGACTCTATTTGAAACTTCTTTTGCTGCTGGTCTTTTCGAAGCTGTTCAATGTTCCTTTCCAAAGCATCAATTTTCAGCAATGCTGCATGAGGCAGATTAGATTTCCATTCTTCCTGCACCCAACTCATCATGTATATATGTGACGTTCCATGGGAAAAGGGGACATGGTCATTTTTAACGCGATCATACTCCATAATCTACTTGAAAAATCATGAAAAAACGTTTTTGATTTTGAGAGGCAAACAAGTGAATTATGGATAGCTTTATGCCCCCTTTTCCCGTAGACCGTCACATATTGTTATTTAACCACACTCTCTACATCTCTGAAACAACAAAAATTCAAATCAGTCTCAAATACACAATTATCCCAGACAGGGCTTTTTAGCCTGGAACTTTGTTGATAACTAAAGAAACAAAAAAGCTGGTTATTTGAAACTTATAGTGCTGTATGATGTAACCTTGTTAAGGATATTTTCTGAAAATTACAAGACTTGTGAATAATCACTTGTGCAATTATGAGAAATTATCTGGAGTAAAAGTACATCTATTTAGATGTAAATAGAACCAAAATTCAATACATCTAGCTCTATAAATTATTTTATCAGTGAGTATAAGAACTTCTTAATATGATTTCAGGAGGTAAATTGTTAAATAAAACAAGGTCATTTTTTATATTATGTAGAGCTCTTCAAGCATAGTCAGAAATAAGAGACAAGAGATTGTATATGATCAAATCATTATTCAAAGATCTCCATAATTTGCAAAAGATATATGCTCTGATAATCAATAACATCAGGTCATTGAGAGGTTTGTAGGTGGAGTTTCAGCCTTGAAGACTTTCCAAATTTAAAGAATGGTTAGGCTTATTACCCTATTCAACCAAGGTTTCTAGAGGCTTGTCAGGCCTAGAGGGGCGAATTGAGCCCAAATTTGCAAAATTAAATCCTCGCAAAATATTTGGAAACAGTAAATTCGCGAAATATTTGGAAACAGTAAATTCGCGAAATATTTAGAAACAGTAAATTCTGGAAATATTTGGAAACAGTAAATTCGCGAAATTAAATCCGCACGAATTTTTTGGAGACCTTGAATTTGCGAAAGTTAATACTCGCGAAATTAATTTTTTTTGTTTTTTTAATTTCTTAGGCAAACGTACAAAGTACGTAAAAAAACAATAAAAAATGTTTCTTCATGTTGATAAACTATAGTAAAGTATATAAGTAAAGTATTCAAATTTAGTCTCAGTCGATAGTTACTAGAGCCTCGTCTTCATCGTCATTGTTTCTACGTCTCTTTTGAAAAAAGTTTCGAATATCTTTGCACCCTGTCGGTCGTGTTGCTTTACGTCAGTGATTACGGAAACGAAGACGAATGAGTCGAAGAAAATGAAAAAGATCAAGATGATGAAGAGGATTTGTAAATAGAGATTTTGACCTTTAACATAGAAGAAATGGCATAGTTGAGCATAGTGATGACAATAAATTACTTTTCTCCTTTCCTTACGATTTCTTGCGATATTAAAATGTTTCACGAAAATTTGAGAAAGGCCAAATTCGCGAAATTAAATCCTCGCGAACTTTTTAGAAAGGCTGAATTCGCGTAATTAAATCCTCGCGAAATTTCTAAAAAAACCAAATTCAAGAAATTAATACAATATCTGACAATTTCACTCAAACAAGGTATTCGGAATTTTTCAAATGTAAGATATGCTGGTTAGTTGAAATAAAACCTAGTAAATGCTTTCGTGTTTTTAATCTATAGTAGAAAGATCACAAAATATCAAAATATTGCTACTTTTTCTGTTGGTATCATAAATTTGATGAATTTCTCTAACTTATGAACTTTATACAAGCAAATCGGGAATATCCAAAACTGTAAACAATGGTTTGCAGGGTTTCGATAGCTAGAATATCCAGCCTCCTGGCTGATGAAAATTTTCATTATCGGTCTCTATAGCATTTTTTGAGTATAACCAATTTCTATAACATTTTGGGGGAATAAAGTTTTGCGGATTCTTCCAAAACCTTGGGACTTAAGCTTAGATTAGAAAAAATGCTACATACTTGTAAGGTAAGGGAAAGTTAGGAAGTTTCAAACGAAGAAATCAAATTTTTAAAGTACAATGAAGGACAGAAGCCAGTGAAAAGAAATTACAAAAAAGATGTTTCATCCATTGGGAGGTCGCTAGAAAACAGGTATAATAATAATCTTCGCGAAATACGATAATTTTAACCTCGCAAAATTAAATCTGCGCGAAAATTTGTCCGGTTAGGCAGCTTCTATTTTATTTTCTGGTTTATGGATCCGCCGACGTTTCTTTTGCGAAATAATAATAAAACAAAAATTCTATTTGTGAATTTTTTTTTTTTTTTTTTTTTTCTCCTCGGGCACAAAAAAGCCTGCTAAACAATTTTAAAAACAACAAACTCGTGTATTTCATTTGTTTTGCTATCATTGTGGACGATCAAATGCTCTAGACGAAGAAAGAAAGAGAAAGAAAGAAGATTTCAATATTGTGCGCCCGATTTGCAGACCTTGCCTTTCGCCTGGGAAGGAGTTTGCAGTCCGAAACGCAAAAAAATGCAAAAATAGAACACTGCATTTATAGTTTCGGCCAGTCTTTGTTTTTTGTATACTTTAGGCGTACAAACTTTTGCAAGAAGAAACTTTCGCGAGTGTCAAGATTCGCGAAATTTTTGGCATAAACTTTCGCGAATGAGGCATAAAAGTTTATTTCACGAGCATAAACTTTCGCGAATGGGGAATTTTTCTTTACTTTTTTTGCATTTTTTAAGGAAATAAACAGAAGAAACAAAGGTTTGAATTTTTGAAAATTAACACTTTTCGCGAGCATAAACTTTCGCGAATCGCTTAGTCGAGAATTTTTGAAAACATTAACTTTCGCAAATCGGACCAACATTCGCGAAAGTCTGTACGTCTGTACGTAAGTTTGTACGTCTAAAGTAATAAAGAATAAAAACATACTGAAAAATATAAAAATAATTTTTTTTCACTCTCCGACATCTGAGATCTAGTGAATTTTGTTTTTGTTTTTGTTAAAACTATTTTTATTTATTTTTTATTTCGTCTCCGACATCAGATTTTAGGTCAAAAAGTCCGTTAACCAAAAAATAAAGTAGAAGCTGCCTTAAGGTACATTATTTTCATATGGAACACTCTAATGCAGCATGGGACATTTGTGCAAAGTTTCATGGAAATTGAGTTACGTGATCTCAAGTTACATAATAATGACTCCATAATAGCAAAAGATCACCAAACTCACCTTTTGGACGATTTTGTGCTATTCTGAGGACAATACGCATATTCAGACAATACTCATATTCAGCATGTATTGGTGCTCTGAGTTAAATTCCCTATAGATTGATATACAATATGTTAGTATACAAAAATTTAAAAAAACAATTTTTTCAACAACAAATTTTTGCTGACATCACCTGCCTATCATTTGATCATGCCGCCATATTGACAAAATATGTGCTTTTACGTTCATGTAAAATGTTATGCATGGGTGCCAGCACATGCCTCCATGATCCCATGAGTGTCTCAAGAGACTCAAGAACGTTACGGAATGTCCAAAAGTTACCGTAACAATTGTGGACCAATAGTAGGCATGTAAAAGAAAGATGATACTTTGAAGATACTTGTCCAACATGTGCGCTGATGAAAAGGTATGCCCATCATGAGAAATAAGCAAAAAACTGGTTTCTGTTAAGTCACGCTTGATGTCGTCATAAAAATTAAATGTTAACAACCAACTAATCACATTTAAAACAAGAAATTTCACCCGAGATGTGTTTCACCAATGATACTTTAAAGGGAGAAATTTTCGCGGTATTTTGCGGTTTTGCTGAAAATCCGCGAAAATAAATCCCCGCAATAAATTTTTTTCAGCCCAAACCGCGAAAATAAATCATCTTGAAAACAAGGATTTTTAAAAATTTCCCAAAAATGGCGTAAAAAGACGTAACTATGGTCAAAAATCATGTGAATCCGGGAAAATAAGTCCCCGTGAAAAACATTTTTCGGTCCGAACCGCGAAAATAAATCCCCTCAAAAAATCAAAAACGTCGTATTCTCCAGGAGACTAGAACTTTAGATCGAATACGTAAAAATATAGCAATCAAAAACACAAACAAACTGATTTGTTCCTAACACCTTTAAAATAGAAATGTATGATATAATATTAGCCAGTACCTGACTCTACATACTGTAGAAAACGTAAGTAGAGTCAGTTACGTTTCGTGTGTTTTTATGATCCACG
>JAUBWS010111453.1:0-10046 GCA_032270445.1 Darlingtonia californica
ATACACGTTTTTTATAAGAACATCGATTACAAGCCAAAGGGAATATACGATACGATATATTGCGTATATTTAGAGAAATATCAATAATATGTTAGAACAAACAAAGCCTTATCATGCGCAACATGAAAGAGTTGTAGTTCCAATCACCATTATTTACATTCTTAATCAATATTTCTAGCGAGTCAGTCTGTTTTTCTGTTCGAGAAAATAATCTGGTCCGGCTTTTATCCAACCTGTAACCTGTAACCTGAACCTGTAACCTGCGTTTCGAACCAGCCGTTCAAAATGCTATTTAATACTTCTATAACATTTTCATAATACATTCCAACAAAAATCACTCCCATCATGGGTGTGAGTGGTTCTCTCAGACTTAAAGCAGAGACACCAACTTTTGAAATCCATTTGCGTGATATGATCAATTCTCTGAAGACACTTTCCAAATTTAATGGGGAAAGAGCAAAAATGAGAATATAAGACTATATAATAAGTTTTCATTTTAACTTGTGTGTCTGCCATAAACTTGGAACCTTTTTGTCTTCAATTTGGTTGTTGGTTCAAAATGCTATTTAATACTTCTATAACATTTTTATTATACATTTCAACAAAAATCACTCCCATCATGGGCGTGAGTGGTTCTCTCAGACTTAAAGCAGGGACGTCAACTTTTGAAATCCATTTGCGTGAGATGATCAATTCTCTGAGGAAACTTGACGCTTACCTTAAGAAACAGCTTTCCAGTAATAGTGGTCCACCTTTCTTTTTGGCTTTTTTCTTTTTTTTTCTTGACGCTTTTCTTGGCTGATATTTAATATTACAAGTTACAATAGTCCTGCAATAAACTAAAAATGTCAAGCCATGATAGGACTGAACTGCAATTGTATATAGACCAGAGGTTATCAATTGAACGCAATTGATCGAATCTCAATTAGTCATCGAATCAATTGAATACAATAGACAACTTTGGGGTTAAGCTACCATTATGAATAGGGATCAAGTTGATCTTTGACCTTGGAACTTTTCAGAGATGATTGTAAAAGAACACTGAAAATGTACCTCTTCTTTGCTGCAGTTTTATGCCAAAAGTAAGAAAAAATTAAAAAAATTGATTATGTATCATGTTACAATAGTCCTGTAATAAACTAAAATGTCTGTTTTGAAACTTAGCTCTACATTTTATGATTCTGAACAGGATCACCGTTATTCTGTTCTTGTAATTGAACATGAATTTCATAGCAAGCTACACTTTTATGAATTGTCAACTTATGTATTGCAGAAAGTAAACACTATCCATTCCAAAAACCATTCCTGTCTATTGGTTTTATTACTCTCTGGTGATATTGAAGCAAACCCAGGACCAGTAAAAAACCCACGTTCAATCTGCCATAAGTGTGTATCTCCTTGACATTGTGCCATTTAATGTAACTCATGCAATCTCTGGGCACAGTGAAAGCGTACCTCTGTTTCACCAACTGAATATGAGAAACTCAATTTTGTTCACAATACTGTTGACATTTAGATTTCCTATCTTAAGAACCTTTTGAGAAAGTATCAGAGTCTACATCGATATCTATTAGAGGAATTACCACCCCCTGATTTGCACTATTTTAGAAAATAACAACAGCGTCTGTTGGCAGAAAAAAGGGCACTAAAAGGCATAAGTTCAGATAAAAAGGGCACTTATGACTTATAAGTACCCCTAAATGGACTCCAGTTTTAAGCGTTTTAGCTCAAGTGAAGCTTTTATTTGGAAAAAGACAAAGGGGCAGCGTCAGATAGTTGGACGCACTTTTCTTCTAAAATAGGGTCTGTTAGGATTTTTGCTCGATCAATGTAAATTTGATATTTTCGCTGTCTCTGAAACCAAATTAATTAGTGATATCACTGATGCTGAAATTAGTATATGTAATTTTGACGTTGTTCGACTTGATCGCTTTGGTGGAGGTGTTCTTATTTACTATACTTAACTGTATGGTCTGACGGCTAGGGGAGAGTAAACTCAAACCAAATGGGTCGCAAGTGGCGGTTTGGCTCTGGAACTTCCTGTGAAGGTGCCTCGTCCGGCAGGTCTCCTGTAGGTGGGAAGCGCAGGCCCGGTCGTTATCCAACGACTGCCAGGTTGAATTGGACCAAAGATATAAATAAATTTGTAATGGAGTGTTTTTATTTGAGTCAACCCTTTGATAAAAACGGTAAACCTGTTCGTGGTTATAGACAAAGAATGCATCGGTTCTGGAAAGAAAATAGCCCATTTGACATCTCTGAACAAAGGTTAGCTGATCAAGCCAGAGCTATTAGAAAGAACTGTTGGTTGAGAGATGTAGAATTAGAAAACATCAAACGAAAAGTCTTAGAGAATGCGGAGGATGAAAGGAATGTTGATGAATCGGTGCAAACTAATTTTGTAGAATCTGTAGAACCTCAAACACCCATTGAACCAGAACATGTCGCTTTTAATGTTTCTGATGAAGACATTATCACCGTTGATAATGTAATAAACCTTGAAAACTTCCCAAATATGAGTCAACGATCAGAATAAGAAATAAGATAATTAATAGATGCATTGGACAACGCGGAGAAAGTTAGGTTAAAATCTTTAAAATCTTGTGACCAAAAAGTTAATAATCTTGTCAATAAGGTTAATAGTGCCATAGAAACCATCCCAACACGATCAGTGACAGAGACTAATAACCTTATGTATGCTGCAGCTTTTGTTGTCTCCGATGAACTAGGTTATAAGGCTATCCCTAAAATGAAAAATAACAGGGAACCTTTCTGGAAGAGGAGAATCCAAAATAACATCGACCAATGGAGGAAAGACCTCAGTAAGATCGAAGAGGAAAAAAAAGGTTGTATGAAGCTTAGAGATAACGATTCGTATGAAGCTTAGAGATAACGATTCTAAGACATTTGAAAGAAAATATAAACTTTCTGAAAATGGCTTAAATCATACTATAGAATTTTTGAAACAAAAAATCAAAGCAGGAGCAACAAAAATTAAACGATTTGACGACCGCAACAAGCAGTTCCAACAAAATCTCTTATTTTCTAACAACCAAAAAAGGTTTTATGAGGAACTAGATGGGGCTTCTGATAACACGGCAGAAAAACCAGACAGCTTGGCGGCTACCGAGTTCTGGAGCAATATATGGTCGGAATCTGTTAGACATAATGAGAAAGCTGAATGGCTCCTGTAGATATAGAAAAAGATCTAGAACAGGTACAACAACAAGATGACATTATTATTTCATCTAACGATATCAAGAGCTATGTCAGAAAGATGTCAAACTGGAAAGCTCCAGGCCCCGAACATGTCCAAGGATTTTGGTTTAAGAACCTAACGGCAATTCACTCTAGACTCTCTGACCACCTGAATCAATGCCTTCAACCAGGTGAAACCCCTAAGTGGATGGTGGAAGGAAAAACAACTCTGATCCAGAAAGATCCTTCAAAAGGCAATGACATTGGGAATTACAGACCAATACCTTGCCTGCCACTTATGTGGAAACTCCTGACAGGAATAATATCTGAAAAACTGTATTCCCATTTAAATGACCGAAACCTTCTTGTAGATAAACAAAAAGGATGCAGAAAAAATTCCAGAGGCACAAAAGACCAACTATTAATAAATAAAGCCATCTTAAAGAACTGTAAGCGTAGACTAACTAACCTATCAATGGCCTGGATAGATTATTGCAAGGCCTATGATATGGTTCCACATAGTTGGATCTTGAAGTGCCTCAGAATGATCGGATGATCAAATAACATCATATCTGTAATCAAGAATAGCATGCCCAGCTGGAAGACTGTTCTAACATCTGCAGGAGAGACCCTCGGGGAGGTTGACGTAAACAGAGGCATTTTTCAGGGTGATTCCCTCTCCCCTTTGCTCTTTGTGATCATAATGATACCCCTTACACTCATTTTGAGAAAGTCAAAAGCAGGGTATAAAATGAACAAGAAGTCATCTCCTATCAACCATTTATTGTTCATGGACGACTTAAAGCTGTATGCTGGTAATAAGACCCAACTAGAATCCCTTGTAAACACGGTCAGTTTATATTCACAAGATATAAGAATGGCTTTTGGGTAAAACAAATGTGCCGTATTAGAGTTAAAAAAAGGAAGAAATACATCAAGTAATGGGATAGATGTTGAATGTTCAATTAATGAAGCGGATGCAACAGGGTACAAATACCTAGGTATATTACAGCTCGACCAGAACCTTAATATGCTAAGTTGAAGGAGAAAGTTACATCAGAATATGTAAGAAGAGTGAAAAAGCTCTGTAGATCTAAATTAAATGGAGGAAATTTGATTACTGGCATCAACTTGTGGGCTGTAGGAGTCATCAGGTATGGAGGAGGTATTGTTGACTGGACGAAGGATGAAACGAAAAAGTTAGACAGGAAAACTAGGAAAATCCTCACGATGAATAGAGCCCTCCATAATAGAAGTAATTTAGCCTGTATGTATTTATCCGTAAAGAGGACGGTCGTGGGCTAATTAGTGTAGAAGAATGTATCAACTGCGAAAAAAAAGCACTGCATGACTACTTACAACGGAGCAACGAGTGGATGTTACGTGAGGCACTCGATGAAGGTGTTTTGAGAGTGGAACAAACTAATTAAGATCTACAAGCAAGAGATGAAACAGGAAAAAACTAGAGAATGGAAAGATAAATCATTACATGGGAAATTCTTTCGAGATATAGAAGAGGTTGCACACCCAGAATCTTGGCGATGGTTGAGAAATGGGTTTATGAAAAAGGAAACAGAAGGGATGATACTTGTCGCACAAGAACAAGCTATTAGAACAAATAGTATCAAACATAACATTGATAAAACAAGTGATTCTCCACTCTGAAATTGCAAATGCTTAAACATAATGCATGATGAATAAAAATAGATATTTCAGCAAATACAGATGCTCTGTAATGCTAATGTGAGCCCATCTAAAAAAGTTTAGTTCTGCCACCTGTCTGGTAGGTATTTTACAGAATAAAACCTAAAATATGCACTAACTTTACATCTATTAATCGTTTTTACAGGTAGATATAGATATTATAGAAACAAACTAGATTTAAAAATATCACGTGACCAATGTGTATTTTACAGACCATAAACAGCTTTTTAAACTTTTGGTCCGCAAAATACACATTGCTCACATGATCTTATGATGTTCATTGGGTCCGAAATAAATATATTTAATACATTCGCCTATTCTCGCAAACGAGCAAAATACAGTTAAAAGTAAAAATAAACTACTGCCGTAGTGAATAAAAAGAATAAATCCAAAGTAATATGTTCTATCTTCCATTTCTTCTTCTTTGTTTACGCTGTTCGTATTTTGCTCTACGAGTTTCGTTCAGCATCTGACATGTGTTTTTGATGTTTTGTCGCCACTCAGCATGATCAACAATTAACTGAGTCCATGTATTGAGTGAACCACCGACAACAAGTTTTTACAGTTGTCTTTATATCGCAACCTTGGCCGACCAACCGTTTTCGTACCTTCTGCCAACTCACCGAACAATAACATTTTAACCATACGAATATCTTCCATTCGGACGACGTGTCCAAGCCAACGAATATATTTAAAAGGTTTACTAAAATAGTCGTGGCAAAGGGACGAAAAAAGCACGCCGTAGACGAAAAATGAAGTGCAAACCGTTTTCAATAAAACTGCGATTTGTTTATAGCGCTAATAGCAAAGTAGTTTTTTTTCTCTCTCTCTCTCTCTCGTATTTTACTCGCGATGTAAAAGCTTCGTTTATCAAATAAACTTTCTGCCATATTTTACTCGCGATGTAGAAGCTTCGTTTATCAAATGAACTTTCTCCCATATTTGACTCGCGATGTGAAAGCTTTGTTTTTTCAGATGAAATTTGTCTTGTGATTTAATGGCGATAAGCTTCTTATAGTAAGAGAACTATGTTTTAGAGCTTGGTATTTTGATCACAACAGCCTTTACCGTTTTTAAATATCTTTTTTTGTTTGCAAGATATTTTGATTAAAAGCTTTTATTTGAAGCATGATTTGACGGATATATATGTTCCAATTTGTCTAAAATACCGTTAAACCATGAACAGCTCATAACTCTTGAACAATTTAAAATTAGATAAAATCATTGAGAATATTTTGAAAGAACATAAAAAAAGCTTTCATTTGGTACCAAACTTAACGAATGTTTCTTTTCCCAGTGTTCAGAAATTCAAGTTAAATGTTTAAAAAGTTTTGAAAAAATTACGCGAATTTTGACCATTTTATAAAGATATTCATGTTAAGGGGTTAAAGATTAAAAACCATCAATGCCATAGTTATGAAAATATTCAAGTTAATTTTAGTTGAAAATAGCGATCATGATTGAATAAGGGAAAAAAGTTTGTATTATATTATAGAAGTTTTCATAGTGGACTAAACTGCCACATTAGTTAATCATTCTACAATATTCGAGAATCATTCTTACAGATTTTGTGACAATATGTTTAGTCGCAGCACCTCACTTGATGCATAAAATATAATCAACCTTTGACAGAATTGAGTTTCTCCCACAACATCCAGGTGAATGAGCACTTAAAGTTTCATTTTTATATATTAGTTTTCAAGTTAATAACTTTGTTCCTCAATATACTTCAGATACAATTATAGTTTTATCCTCATAAAATCACTCTTAAAATACCAGTCAATCTCTCTCTGATAATATCTCACTTGTACA
Source organism: Darlingtonia californica (assembly GCA_032270445.1). NCBI lineage: Eukaryota > Viridiplantae > Streptophyta > Magnoliopsida > Ericales > Sarraceniaceae > Darlingtonia > Darlingtonia californica. The sequence goes on from JAUBWS010111453.1 coordinate 6,715, forward strand.
CCAAAAACAAATTGCTCTTACATAGTAACTGAATAAATTATGTGACTTTTTTGCCCAGGATATCCTCTTCAGTTTTTTATTAACTATTGATAATAAAATTATTTGAATGATCTTTAAATAAAAATATCATACATAATCATCAGGAGGGCATGATTACAAGAAACTGATTGGTTCTTAGCCCATGCGGATAAATCCGTAATAATGCCCTCTTCTATAATAAGATATATTTCGTATTCGGTTAAGGGTTTCCCTAAAAAACAAAAGAACTTTTTGGTATACTTCTTATATAAAAGATGGTAAAATGGAGCAGTTCTCATACAATTTCGTGCAATCTCAAAGAAAAATTATTTTTAACTATGAGTTTTGATTTTTTGAATAATGTGAACTCTTGTACTATTCATTACAATATATATATATGTAATAGTTGCACTTGGTTCTATGAACTCTTGTATTTCATGACAGGGATTTTTCCAAGCACTTTAGTTTACCACCGTTTTTGTCTTAGAAGATTGAGTGGCTAGAAAAAGTGTTCAGTTTTGAACATCTTAAAACGCTGGAAAACGTACTTCCAGAGAAAGAAATCAATGAAGGTTAAATCTCGTATTATGGCATGTTAACAATACGATGTGTTCAAAAACTCAACTTGTTACAAAATACTCAATATTTTATGCTTTTTATACGTGCTGCGTTCATAAAAATCTAACGCACAAGATGAAATAGTTAAAATGAATATAATGTATATATGACAATAAAAGTACGTAACAAAACTTGAATAGAAAAACTATTAGTAGTCATTTTCGATTCACAACAAATAACAACTTATATTCTATCATTATAAACGAGATGAAACTTTTTTTTTTTTTGATTTTTGTGTCCTCTGCCGTTACCCACTTTTTCAAGATGTTATCATAATCTAGTTCATTCAAGTCACGAAATTTGCATATTCGCATGCAATGACTGAGATTTTCTGTGAGCAACCTGTTCCTAAGTTCCTAAACACTTTCTAAGTGCATATAAGTTCTATTAAAGAAAAAGATCTCTCAACTTCGGCAGTGGATGGAGGAATTAGGGCACCGAGCTTTAAAACATTTGTCATATCTGGGTGTCGTATCGCGAGGTCAGATTTCATCCACGACGATAACATTATCTCGAAAGAGTATTCCTACATACTGCTCAATTCCTCTTCCTGCTGCTCGTTAATAAAACGTTAAAGTAACGAGCAACTGTATGAACTAAATAATTAAAAAGTACTTAAATGATACACTATCTATACAATAATAAAGCGTATCGTATTTCTCCAAAACTTTTCACTGTTCTTGTAATTGCGACCAACACTGTAGTAAACATTCTTTCCGTTCTTGAATGTTTTTATTGTCTTGCGGAAGTAAAACATTCGAAATTTGTTTTTTTCAATTGTTTAATATCTCCACCTCTGAAGCATTTTTATGTCTTCAAATCAGAAAAATGGATGCCATATCATACTACGCAAGCTTCGTGTGAACGCTCTTTTTTCCCGTAGTTAGGGATTGAAAAGTAGAGCGAGATACTCGAGCTAACTTCGACGCTGAGAGGACACACGGTCATTATTATACGCTAATACGCTGCATATGGGGGTAGAAACATGGATGAATAGATTGTATTTTCTTAAGCTTAAATGATTTGGAACAAAATTTTGTCGTTTGTTTGACATTAAAGTTTTAAAAAGGAAAAATGTAGAATTGATTGAGTTTTTACCGCCGCATATCGGCGGTAAAAAATGTTTGGAAAAATCCCTGCATGAAATAGTAATTTATTCAATATAATCTATTTCAGAATCTATTTTACACTCTGACGTTATCATTAAATTGATGGATGTACTGTATATTCCGTACTGTTTAAGTCATTGTGAAACCTTCTCTGTATCTTACTCTTAAAAAGAGTTTTGTTTTATTTTGGCCAATCTCATACAATCTCATATTTTTGCTCCTAAAAATGGCATTGTGCTGGTAATTTTCATACAATTTTATAAAAAAATCTCCTACATACTTTTTGGAAGCAAAATTTGAGTGGGAACTCTGTTATACAATATATAAGGCATTTTCATTTGTTGCTTTTTCAACAATTGCTTTATCCTATTTTTGATATTTGTCATTTCAGTAGAAACAACTTAGCACATGCTAAAAATACCAAGAGATGAAGAAAATTTGTTTCATACCCTTCATTATTGATTCAGTAGTATGTCTTATTTTGTCGAAAAGCAATATTCAAATGTGTGAAAACAGAGGTTTAAGTGGACAGGGTGATCCACAAAATCTTGTTGATGGAAAAAGTTGTGAAAAGAAAATGGTGGTCCTGATGTCTGTTACAAACAATCAAGTATGTTTTATATTTCTTCACTTCATTGACTTTTCTTTAAGGAAGATTTAATCGAGAGTTCTTCATTTAAAGTTTAAGTTTAAACATTGGAAAAAATTTGTGTGGATTGCTTGATTCTAATAAATAGATTGCTTGCCTCCTGATGAGCACATTCAAAGGTGCCTGTCCAATACTATTGTTTCAGCTCTTCAGTTGTTCCTGTGTCTGTTGTTATCTGATCACTGCAGCGTTTAGGTAGTCTTCTCCTGGCTTGTAGATTAGCAAATTCACCTTTGAACAACTGTCGAAGTGTGTTATTCTCTGGTTGTCTCATGACATCACCAAACGAGACACTATTTACTGATTTTGTGTATGATCGTAGTGGTAGCTTCTGTTCTCTCCTGGATAACTTTATTCCTTAAAATCAATGGAAGATGTCTTTCAACTCAGACCCTCGAAACAGGCAGTCGAAGTCTACTTTTCCAGAGGTACTAGTAATGGCCGAGCAAACGCTCCTATGATATCGTTTAATAACATGGCCATCACTAATTTCGTTTCTCACAAACATTTATTAGGCCTTGTCCTTGACAACAAGCTTATCTTCGATCATCATCTTAGTGAAAAGATTCAGAGAGCTAACAAAGGCATTGGTTTCATCAACAGGCTTCGGAAATTATTGCCGAGAGACTCTCTTATCACAATCTACAAAACCTTTGTTAGACCTCATCTTGATTTTGGTGATATCATTTACGACTATCCAGGAAATGCTTCCTTTGCACAAAAGCTCGAGTCAATCCAGTACAACGCCTGATTGGCTATAACAGGCTGTTTTCGAGGGACATCTAGAGAAAAGCTATATTCTGAACTAGGACTCGAAAGTTTAGACAACAGGCGCCATAGTAGAAGACTTTTTTTTATATTCCTATATTTACGCAATTATTTGCCTCCTCAGAATAAAGCTTTAATCAATCTCAGAAGGAGACCCTCTATATATCCTT
>JAUBWS010111508.1:0-10043 GCA_032270445.1 Darlingtonia californica
CAGTGAAAACTATGAAAACTATCCTGTTTTTTGGGAATACACACGTATTCCTTAACATGTAGTTATACACAAATTTTGGAACCGCTGATGGGATTGGAAGTCAAGTCTTAGCACTGCTCCGATTCCATAGAATCAAAGTTTTTACACCTTTGTTTCAAGAAACATCTTATTTATCTTTGTAAACATCAGAGACGAGTGACTATTCAGTTTAGAGCAAAATATTACCAAGAAGTCTAGCAATAGATAAGAGGGTATATTCACTCTAGACCAAACTAGTCCACGACGTCTGACAGCAGTTTGAGAAACAACGTCCGAGAGTCAGTTAAAGGATTTATCCCACTCGTTCTCCGTCGTTCAACGTCCGGAAGTCTGTTAAGGAATTTATTCTACTCGCTTTCCGACGTTTTACATTGCTACTCGTCCAGATATTTCACGTTGGTGGAAATCTGTCGACCTTGAGTATGCAAAAGATTGCTAAATTGAAGAAATGGCTGGGCCATGATGAAAGAGAAGGACAAGTGTTGTCTTTCCCACTAGAGGAAACTAGTGACATACAAACCGCCACTGAGGAAAACAGTGGTTTAACAAAGGGGAAGGCTTTACTCTCCTGCAGGATGAAGTCCTGTAAAACCATATGTGTATGTAACAAAGTAGATAGTGAAATATTTCCTGATACGTGTACTGATCTATCCTCTCTCGACTTGGAAGATAACGAGTGGATGAGGAAACTACCTAGTTATTATCAGGTAGATCAGAGTGATCTAGACGCGGGTGATACTCCTGAATTCTTAGATGATATGGAACAAGCATATCTATCCCGACGAAATGTCTTGCAGGAATGCAGAAATATGGCATGTGGATCAGAATGCGTTTGTGAAAAAGTGGGGGAACTCTATCCATTTTCTGAACTCCACACTATAAACGGGGTGGAAAATATGGACCCAAAAGTAGCCGTCCAAAGATTGAAGGCTGGCCGAGCACAGAGAAAGTTCGGTGGAAAATCTTCCATGGACGCAAAGAGGGCAGAAAGAGTAGACGACAATAAGAAACGTCAGTCTGACTCCAGAAAAGGGAAGAACATCTCCAAATTACTCAAGACTCCAGCCGGAGCAGAAAAGATTAAAGAACTGGAACAGATTGCGCAGAATCAACAAGAGGAAATTGTTAAGAAAAGATCCGAGACAGCCAAAATCATCCAAGAATCTTCTAAGTTAGTGGAAGAATTAGAGGAATCGAAGGTGAAGGTCCAGGAAACGAAATCCAAACTTGATAAAGTGGAAATGAAGGCTGATAAAAATAAGAAGATCGATTCGAACCTGAAGAGTCAATTTAAAGCTAAGACAGAAGCTTTAGATGATCGTATGAACCAACATTTACGAGACAAGACCAATCTAGAGGAATCGAGATCTCTCGAAAATCAAAAATTAGCCGATAAATTGAGAGCTGAGAAAGTAAGGAGAAGAAAGGCAGAAAGTGACCTAACAGAAGCTAAACGAAAGGAAAGATTACACACACAAGAAAAAGAAGTGAATAATATAAAAATCAAACACCTAACAGCTGCAAACCACAAATATATTGACTTATGTGAAGATGAGAAAAAGGATAAAGATGTTAGAGCTTTGCACTATATCATTCACGACCTTCTGGCTCAAATAGATCCATCGAGAATTGGTGGAAAAGCAAAAGAGGCAGAAGATATCATCAAGCAAATCGCTGATACGGTGAAAGCAACAGCTTCCGCTCCATTGTTGTCCTTCGATCCAGAAGACATCATGATGGACGACCCAAGAAGCGTGCCACCGGAGAAAGTAAAACCAGCTATACCTATTAAAGTAAACACATCCAACATCGATCCATTGGGATTGAATCAGGAATTGGATTTTACAGCAAGTCAAGTTGACGACTTTTTCACCCTAGCTGACGATGAACGACCGGAAAAGATTGAAAAGATTATCACTCCAAAAATACCGGACTTGTCAACGCAGAAGTTAGAGGAATATAAAGCCAGCTTGGATTATGAACCGAAAAGAACGGTTCCATCTACAGATGAGTTTGATATATTCTCACCAACAACCGTACAGATGGGAGTTACACCTAGGGATGCACCTAGAGACGATCCTTCTATTATTCCCATATTAGAACCTTCCGAGATAGACAGAAGCCTTTGGGGTGATGATGTCGTCCCGGAAGAAACCCCAGTAGACGATCATTTTGATTGTGTTCACCGTTACCCATTTGACCCTGATAATCCAAACAAAATATACAAGGATTTGGGAATGGGAACTGATATTCCAACCTGGCACAGCACACGAAGAACATGATGATGCTGTGGAGCAACAAAACCAAGCTCTTAAAAAGGTCAACTTTGACCTAAAAGGTATAATTAGGAGAGCGGATCCAAGCCCAGTTTTAGTCCAAGAAAATAAGAGACTGAGGATTGAAAATGGTGGATTGAAAAAGGATCTGGAGAAAAACCAGAACGATCTCCATCTGACAATACAAGATTACCGCTCACAACTTGAGAAATGCCAAGATGACCTTTTAGAGGCACTGGAAGACAAAATAGAACTCCAAGAAGACTATGATGAGTTCAAGCAACAATACCTAGGATTGGAAGAATAGGTAGAAACACTGCAAAACGGTTTGAGGAACCGTGATGCACATACGGATAGGCTGAATCAGACAGTTCTAGACCTACAAAAAGAAAACCTGAAGTTAAAGACTACGCTACAATGTAGAACCACAACAAAGGAAGTAGAGTATATGACGGCTGAACAAGACCGTCTTCATATGCAAATGATTGAGCAGGATGAATGCATCAGATATCACGAGGACATGACCTCGAACATGGCGCAAGAAATGACAGAAATGTCAAAAGAACAAGCCAGATCAGAAGAAGAAATCGGAAGATTACAAGATAATCTGACCGATCTTGATAAACAGTACACGGTACTGGAAGACAAGTACCAGAACATTTTAGAGGAAAATGTTACACTCAAAATTCAGGCCAAATCAGCAGACACTCAATCCAGGTTGAATGACCAGGATGAATCGGTCACGATCACTGACCTGAAACGAAAGATAAAAAATGAACAGACTTTGAAATCAAAGTATAAAACAGCAGCCCAGAAGGATAAAGAGAAGTACGACGCTATGAAGCAGCAATACGACTTCCTTTATGCCAAAATCAATGCTGGTTTGGAGACGACGAAACTCAACAATTCTATTTCGGATGCTGATTCTCAAGGAGGGAGAACTTTAACGACGGGAATTCAAACCCTAACAGGTCTACCAGACGAAAAGAAAAACAGAAGAAAGACATTGGAAGAAATTTCCCAAGAAATAGCAGCCAGATATTCAGGAGTAGAAACAAAAATCGTCAACAAATCAGCACCAAAAAGAACAAACACAAAAACAAAGACAACAGATGATACATATAGCTCTTCCACAATATCAAGTCGGACAAGAGCAAATAAGCCCAAAGAAGGGATACCAGATACATCTGATGTCAGAGCGAACATAGCTAACATAAAAATACCTACAAAGATAGAAGAAAATGAAACCAAGATTCCACCTTTAGATGAATCCCAGGATTAAGTGTATACTACAGATGCCGCATCACAGATGGAAATGGATGAGGCAGTCGGGAATATCGAAGACATAGATTTCGGAGTGGAAAAGGATACCTAAATTCAGATATCTTCGGATGAATTAACAGATGATACTGTTACAAATGAAGAAAATGTGCAAACCAGGTCAACTTTACCTAGTCCACCAGTTTACACTATGAATCTAGAAGGACCTGTTGACCTCTTGAATCTACGCCTCTCTGACTTTCCGAAATACGCGGGAATTCAGGCGAAAAGACAGAAAGGTTATGCCAATAGCATGCGCGAGTTCATAGAGGAGTTCGAGGACTTGGCAGCATCAAAGGCTTGGAAAGATGGTGAGAAGATTCGAGTAATTAAGATTTTACTTGAAGATCAACCTAACACTCAATTACGCAGATGGATAAGAGCAAACGCTGCTCATCAGGTTGACGGACCAAAGACTAGAGACTGGAGATATGTTAAACGAGAACTACTCAGCATGGAGATGGATGAAACCCATCAGCAAAAGAGATCCCTTGAAATGTTACAATGTAAACAGAATGGGAGACCTATTAACGAGTTCTTAAATGAACTTGAACAATATTTTGAAGAGCTTGCACCTGTGAATCAGGAGATCCAGAAAATCCTGTTGATGAATGGCGTGGATGAGAATGTCAGGAAGGATCTCATGATGCAGTCAGGATGCGATACTTATGACAAAGCTGCTAAGCGAGTAAAGCTGTTTAGTAGCGTCCAAACGGTAAATTCCATTAGAAGAAGGGAGAGAACGGCTGAAACATGCCATGGATGTGATCGGGTAGGTCATATCCAGGCCAAATGCCGAACAATATGCACGAGATGCAATGGTATTGGCCATTCAAACAAGAACTGCAGAGTAGACGTAGGAAATGAAAAGAAAGAACAAAACAACGGAGGAGATAAGCATTAACCTAAAGACTTTAATAAAAGGAAAGGAGGAAAATACACAAGCGGAGCTCAATGCATGTATGAAGGGTGTAAAAGATTTGGACATGTACGAGCTGACTGTAGGACAGAAGTTCGAGATAAAGAACGAGCTGCAAGTCAAAATAAAGAAAGAGAACCAACGCCAGGAAGTGGCTACAAAGGAAAAACACCAAGGATGTGCACACATCCAGCCTGCACTAGTAAAACAGGACATACGATTGAGCAGTGTTGGACAAAGCATGGTCCACCTTGCCGAAAGTGTAGAAAAGTCGGCCATGAAGCCAATGATTGCCCATTGGGATTAGCGGGTGTAGTTAATCAAATGGAAAAGGTTATGGCAGCAAACGGGGAATACTACATTGCCACGAGCATGGACGATGAAAGCCCCCTTATGACGTTTAAGATGGCAAACGGACAAGAAGGCATCATGCTCATAGATTGCGGGGCATGGATGACATTGATCACCGAAAAGGAAGCAAAAAGGTTACAGATTCCTATCAAATATGGCCCGACGCCCATGATCGCTGGAGCGTCTGGAAAGAAGCTTGACACCATAGCTACAGCCGTACTACCCATTGTCATAAAAGGGAAGTGCTATCCAGTGGAGGCACTTATAGTACGTGGTGGAAACGGACTTTCCCTATTAGGACGTAATTTCTTCAAGTCGTATGAGTGTTTCGTCGGTTATACGCAGGGCCAATGGCAGATGTTCTGTTCCGGAGGCCAAGAGCATCTCATGAACGCTACAAACACCACCGACGGCCTCAAATTATATACAATGGACATTGAAGCTCAAGTTACAAAAGAAAAAGAGTTAGAAATAGCAAAGTCATGTCCCGAAATGGACGAATTCACTAAGGAGACACCAGTGGAAATACCCATTCCGGACAGACATCCTTCTATTGTGGTAGAAGAGACACACGCAGATACAGACAAGTATTTCACAAAAGAATGGTTGGAAGAACAAACGAAGAGGTTTGAAGACTTACCATTCGGAAACGTGAACGTCGAACCAATTGAAATAATAATGAGAGAAGACGCTGCAATGCCTCGGGCGAAGCCCTACCAGATGAGCCCTGAGAAGGAATCAGCATGCAAGACTATCATCGAGGAGATGTTAGCAACAGGGATGATACGGGAAAGTGAAAGCCCGTATGCATCCCCGGTGATAATGGTACCGAAACCGGTTTTGAAAGAAGGGGAGAAAAGATGGAGGCTGGTAGTTGACTTTAGATTGCTCAACAAAGGCACTGTCTTCGACGCATATCCTCTGCCGAACATTCTCGCTATGTTCGACAAGATCGGTTGGGGAGAGGTATTACACTTTATGGATCTGGAGAAAGGGTTTTGGCAGATACCTCTCGAAGAGGACTCGAAAAAGTATACCGCATTCGTCACTCCATTCGGGCTTTACGAGCACAATGTAATGCCCATGGGATGGACGAATAGCGCGTAAAAATTCCAACGAATTATATAAAAGATTATGGAAGAAGCTAGAATGGCAGGAAAGATTAAGACAGGCGATAATTTCGTCGATGATGTTGACGCATACGCCAAGAACTTGAAAGACCTATTCAAGGAAGTAAATGCAATCTTAGATGTACTGTACGAAAATGGTTTGAAGATCTTACCGGCAAAATGTCATTTTGGTGTGACATCCGGCAAGTACCTCGGGTTCCAGATAGTATTCGGGGGAAGAAGGGTGTCAGACCAAATATGCGACAAAGTACAATCTAAACTGGAACAAGCACTTCTTACAGCAGATGCAGACCCAGAAAAGCATATAAGAAAAATCTTGGGAGTATTGGGGTACTATAGGAAGTACATACACCAATACGCGCACAAGACAAAATTCCTGTCCGCCAAGCTTCACAAGAACGTAGAAAACAAGGAACTCACGGACGACGACAACCAGAGAGTAATGGCATTGATTTCCGAACTTAAATCAAAGGCAGTCATTTTCGCCATCAAACCGGACATACCTGTCCATATCTACTCTGATGCGTCGGACCAAGCCGCAGGCTATATTGCAATGCAAGGAAACCAGATTATAGACCTAGACTCCAAGGCTTTTGATAGAGAGGAAATACGAGAGTGTGCCCTTGATAGAGAGCTAGCTGGAATTCTTCTCGCAATTGACAAATTGACGCCTCGAATAAACATGGGGAATGCATTTCTACACACCGACCATAAGCCCCTCACGTTTTTGACGTCAACCAAGAAATTAGATATTCATGGAAGAAGAGCAAGAGGTTTGCTCATTATCAACACGAGTGGAGCAAAATTGCAATACATTAAAGGAAAGGAAAACATTATCGAGGACGCGCTGTCACGCTCGAAGTTTCCTCCAGACAATACGTGTATTAGCAATGAGCACACCGATAACATGGTGAAATTAGTCCCGCCAGTAAAAGTTCCATATACATTCGCACTTGCCGGAGATGGCAATATGCATGCGTATGGGCATGCGCAAGGAAAAATTGTCACCATTACAGACTGCTTAATTACCGAGTATACGGACAAAGAACAGTCCGGAAAATTCGAAGACCAGGACTTGGACTCGTATGCCGTAGCGCCATCGAAGTCCACCGCAGTACCAAAATCCATCGATGTATTTCATGACGGCGACAAACAGGATGTCACTGGCGACAGTGAATTCAAGATCGCGGTATATTATCTCACTGGACTACAAAGCGGAGAACAACAACTCTATCTCCGTTGGCAACACCCTTACTCACAGGAACCCGGTTTGGCCAGATTGGAAACGGCATACTACTTGCCGAAGGACAAAATCAAAAGCAAGTTTGAAAAGTCCACACACCGACAGGCAATGAACCGGTGGGTCTCGGAAAACCCACATAAAGAACCTGAACGAGAGAATGTTGTCATTCCAGCAAAGATGTCGAACCGAACGGAGACGTGGAAGCGAACCCAGGTCCAAATACGATTAAAGACATATTTCAAGATCCATGGAAGGCAACCATCGTGACAGGAATTGTGCCCATGGTATTAGCTCTGATAGTACTATGCATACTTCTAGGACTATTAGAAGTAACTAAATTCAGGAAGAGAGACTTGACAAGGGACGGGGATATAGAGAGTAATCCTGGCCCAGTCTATCCACAGGTTGATGCAATTATCACAGCTGTATTTATGATACTCACGCTAGTGGTAATCGTAATCATCATAATATCCAAAATCTTCAAGGATATTACTCAAGATAACGACATTGAAAGGAATCCAGGTCCTCAAACCATGGAAATGGCAATCAAGACATTATGGGGATTAATGCTGTTAACCCTGATAAACTTGAACATGCCAAGAATAAGAAGAACAATGAAAATGAAAAGGTTGAAATCTGGCAAAGTATGGTTTCAGGTTGTTATACTGATGGTGTTAATTGGTGCAGGATCGACTTAAGACGTGGAAGACATCTAAGCCCATAACAGGGAAAAATGGACGAAAGAGATGAATGTTAAAGTAGAGCATAGCAGAATAAGAAGAAGTATTTTCGAGCCAAAAGACCCGACAAAATACATCTCTACGAAAGAAACATCACCTCACACAATGGCATCGGGAGTTTTAATTCAGAAATGTAAAATTATCACTGGCCTACAAGATGCATTAACTGTTACACTTGCCAATACACGCATTTACATGTATAAACAACCAAGGAGACAGATCATAATTCAAGACATATCATTGTTTAAAACAAAGAATCCAAAATGGGAACTTATGACTGAGATGAAAATTGAATGTTATGGTAAGAGATACGTCAAAGTGGAAAAGCATAAAATGATAGGATGGGAAAATAGGAAATGTACTAGGAACGAAACGGTAGATGACAGATGCTGTAGATTGAAAGACAAAAACTATAAGCCAATAAAACCGAATAAGGAACTAGAACATATCAGGTATTACCTTCCGAAAAGCACCACGGGAATGACTCTGAAACAAGATAATAGAATTATGAACTCAAAGAACACACCTTGGACAATAGAAATGGTCACGAAAAGAACCGGATATTACAACATCACCATCACGGTTCTATTTTTCCAAAACGGAACTTTATGGAAGAGAAATAACACTTTGGAAGTAAAAGGAAGACACCAAATAGACAAGCTGCCCATACCAGAAGGAGAAGAAAACGTTCTATTCTTCCAGATAAGAGCAGAATCTGACCAACAAGGAATGTCTTCCATCGTAATAAAGAACGAACATGATAAAGTCCAATGGACCAACCTGAAATTACAGGGATCCACTTGGTTACAGAGGAACCAAGATAGAGTTCCTTTCCAAGAAACAAAGGAAGAAACAGAACCAGAAACGAGGATTACCCATAATGAAGAAAAGCTAGGAAAGAACAAGTTACTATACCAGTGTGATGATATGCCATATTACAGAAAGATCATCACCCAGAAGACGTATAGAAAGGTTAGAGTTCTAGAATATGTCCCTCGCAAACTGAAGTTTAGAGCTTATATTTTCTAACGTGAAAGGATGGAGGTCCAAGAAGAAGAAGGGCTCAAAATACAAGGGAAGTTCAAAAGATTCAGACCAACACATGTAGTGAAAAATTTGCCTATCACCGAATGGGAAAGGCAACATCTTCTACCTGAACTAATGCAGGCTATTGAAGAAGAGCACTTGGGGACTCACCAACCATCTAAAGGTGTCTCCAACATTATAATGTGGGCTAAGGAGTGTGTACAAATCCACTATGGTTCAGGGAATTGTATGGATAAAACGTCACTACCTGTAGAGCAGATACGAAGAGGTAATATATGGACTTGGAGAAGCAAGCCATACGAGGGCTTTTCACCCTACTCTATTAGAATCTGAGTAGTGAAAAAAGTGGACAATACTGCACATGCGCACTTGAGTCATAATAATTACCAAAACAAATGGCCGTTATTGTATCGACATATTTGTAATTGTGGACCAAGATCTAAACATTTTTGTTGTGGAACTTATTTTCCTGACTACTTGTAAATATAAACGAATGCCGATATACTAAGGGTAGGGTAAAAAATCTCGACGTGATGTATCAGGATATGAGTACTACAAATTAGCAAGATGTGGGCTAGATGTTATCAGTTTACTAATCGCAAGATTTATGACGCTAAAGCGACAAGGGAAACTCTGGACTACATGATGGAGCAACTAGAGGCGAGCAATATTCCTCACCCGGAAGTTGCGATAATCCATCGATGGCAAATAGCGCCATTAACGGCACCAGAGAACGGAGATATGGAAAAGCATGAGGATAAGTGATACTACCGTGTTGTTGTTGTTGAATAAGAGAAACCCACAAAAAATCATAGCAAAAATGATTAACATGAATATACATGATATATACATTATATATCTAACATACAATTAAACCTCCTTCTCCATTTGTGACAACACCACACAAGAAAATGTCAGCTTGAGTAGGTGAATTCCCAAGCTTATATTTATAAACACCAAAACTTATTAAACTCCCCT
>JAUBWS010111519.1:0-17496 GCA_032270445.1 Darlingtonia californica
AAAGTAGTGAAAATATCAACTTTCCGTTCGTTTCCACGTCTTTCCAAGGGAGAGGAAATCTCTTTTTTCATGCAGTGGCACGCATACAGCTCGGAATAGGCACTCATTTGAAGACCTCAGTTGCTTAAAAGCGTTGAGGTAATAACAAACGAAAAATTTCATCATTCGTAATTTTTGTCACTTTCTTCATTCCGAAGAATTGAACTCAGCCTGGGTACGTTCTTAATATGTTCTTAATTTTTGAGCAAATCTCCGTCTGGAATGTTCTTATAAACGAGATTCTAGTAAATAGATACGTGCAAAACCTTGATAAAAGCTCTATAATAAGATGATTTCAATTCAATCGATTTCGTGTAAGTTCATAAAGAATTTCTTATAAGAACATCAATAAGAACGTCTGAGACTGAAAGAAAGTTAGAAAATAACCATACTTAGAATTTTAACAACAATTTAAATTGACTTAGTTTTAGAAATTTCCAAATTGACATAGGATTTTATACATGAAGTTAGAAAATTGATTAATAGACACTAATTCACTCTAGAATTTCTAAGTTGGCTTAGAAATTTCCAATTATACTTAGAGCTTTCCAAGTATACTTAAAATCACTATGTCAACTTGGAAAATGTATTATTATTGCACTTATTTTTTCTTTTTGCTTATTTTTGAATACAAGGCACTAATAAGCTGTGTGGCTCAGAATGCTCAAACAGCTAACTGAGGAAAAAAAATGTAAAAGTTAAAAGGATTTAGAAGTTAAAAATTCAGGTTCTTTGATTTTGAGGTTAATATTGGGAAAAACTTCAAAAAAATTTTTTACACAAAAATCTAAATCTGTACGTCTCAAAATATGTTTTACTTTCATGTTTATTTACTTTAATTTGGATTTTATGTGCTAGTTGTTTCTGATGTACTGTAAAACCGACAGTAGAAACCTGCATCTAAGATTTTATAAAGGCTTCAATTCCAGGCATGGAATTTGCAACTTCAAAGTTTCAAGAAAAAAAAACACGCATTAAAAAGGTGGGACAAAATCTACATAATCACTCTGTCATTGTGGCAATAATCTTAAACTGATGCCTTCGAAGATCCCTTGAGTACTCGAGTGGTTTGAAAACCTCGACCGTAAAATGAAGTGAAAACTAAACCAACCTTTAAACACTGATTAGAATAAATTTCTATCGAATAAAGGGACTTTGATAATGAGCTTAATGAACAAAATATGAAAATTTTTGATCACGTAAGCAGAAATTATAAACATTCGTTTTTCACAAAAGACGCTGACGTCATCCAAATTTTTAATAATTTCTTTATTTAATAGAAACTTCTCAAAGAATTACATCTTTGTGGAAAGTTTTAAGTGAATTGCTTTCTCCAACACTGAGTTATTTAAGATTTTAAATCTATGACGTGATCAAAATGGCGACAAAATAAAGGTTCTTCGCAAATTTCTCGAAATAGGTAAAATTTCTCACATTGGCCAAGGACATTTCATAATCTCTATCAAAATACCGATCTTTTGAGACATAGACGATTTTTATTTGACAACTGGAAACGGTGGGAAAAATTTTATGCAAAATTGGACTTGCCTTAACTCCGCCGAGTACGTAGAGCACCACTCAGTACATTATGAATAAACTTATTTTTTATATAAATTATTCATTATATTACTATATACTCATTGTTTTATGAGTGGCGGGGGGACATTTACAACATTTTTGCTGGATTGAACATTTTTGATTACCCGTTTTTTTTGACGCCGTTTATCACGAAGATACATATACAAATATCATCTTTATCATTATCAATATCGATTTCTCATCTGAACATATCACAATGCTCGCGATCTTCCCATATTTTCTAAAGTTCAGTCTATGTGCCCTTCCTCACGATCTTTCTCTACTCTATCTACTTTTGTACTCCCTAGATCTTTGATGTTCTATATATGTTTATTCCTAATTGCTCATCGTTGCTTTGTCGTATACTGCGCTTTAAAGGATCTGTTTTTGATCGTGAACCTTATTCAACGCACACTAGAGTTTTGAACATGAAAACCCTCCCCCAAACAAAAATTACGTCATGTTTTCAAAATAGTAGAAAAGTAGGTATAGAAAGTTTTTGGCGCGCTATAATTTCTTTGGAAGTCTCTACAATGATAAAGGTTTAAAGGTTGAGACACTATCATAGTACATTTTACAATAAAATTTCGACTAAAAGAATGACTAACTAGAGGGCATAAAAAGTAGTTGAGAGGTAAGGTCCTTTTTGAAATTTAAGCCAAGTTACTTATGCTGCTTGGAGAGCGCTAGAAAATCAGACTCGGAAATCTTTAGCTACCAAATTGACTTAACAAAATTGATTTGTGCAATATGAGGCAATAATCTCAGCTCGCTTCTTTATTTATCTCCTAGAATAACCGAATTACTACTTAAATATGCAGAAATAGAAAACTGATATTTCCATAAATTGAGAACGGAGATACTATGTAAATTTCTTATTTCAGGAGAAAAAAACCCGAGTTACTAACTCAATTTACTATATTTCAGAAAGTAAACATAGTAATTTGACGTCATAAACGCCATGCAGTGTATTGTCGATAAAGTAAAACATTAATAAAATTAAGTTCAAGTATCATCATTAAGCTGGATTTCCACTTACTTGGATCACGCTAGATTGGAACAGGTCGGATCTTGAGTCCGGTTCGTTTGGGTTGAAAATTGATTTCAACTTATCCGTACGGGTGATTGTATAAACATAAACAAACTTGCCTGCTACACGTGACAATTCATCCATTTTTCAATGGTTTAAAAGTGATCCAATCCTGCCGAAATAGAGAAAGGCTGAACGTTCCTACCCCGCGAAAGGCTGAAAGTTCCTACCCCGCCTCGAAGAAACTACGAAAAAGAAAATAATCCATAATTAACCAGTAAAGTGCAGATCCCATAATATATTTCCAGATAAAGAAAAGAAAATACCGTTATACATACAAGTGCTTTAAAAACCGTCCAATATTGGTTGAATCAGCCTAGTATTTTTTTTAACAAAGATAAGCTAAAGGAGCTTCATTTTGATAGTAAACGAAAGTTTATCATTTTGGTCCATTCCAAAGTGCAAAATTTCAATTTGAAAATTTCAGTCATAGCTCAATCCGTTCGCTGGAAATCTTATAGTCTTCCCTATTTTCCCATACAAGAGTTAAATAGATGACCTAATTAGTTTTTATGACGCATTCCTTTACAAGTCATTATCCCCTTAAAAATCTCAAGCCAGTCAGCTAGAACTAAGTCAGTGTGTACCACACTGGAACGATCGCCTCAATTTTCCGTAAACGGGAATCAGAAATTTATAGACAAGCGAAATCTAAACATTGTTCAATCATTCATTAAAATATAAAAGGAAAGTAAACAATTTCAAAACTAGAGCTTAGCTCAACCTAGGGTCTTCATTAATTGAAATTACAAAGGTGTTATAAATCATTCATCCTAAGATACAGGCTTAGAGTAGAAAGAAATCCATTCCAAATATTGTAATAAACACTTGTTGTTTGAATCACATCAGAGGGAATTTCCCTTCTTCTTTCCAAAACAAAGCACTTTTTATTTTGATGTGGCAAATAAAGCGCGAGACTTTTAACTTTTGTGCGCAATATGCGTGCATCGATATTTAATAAACAGCACATGTTACCCTTTCTTTAGATCTACGCAATTGGTAAATATAAAGTCGCGTTCATAGCGGAAGCTACTTCCTAGTTATCTCTTTAAGTTTGTACCACCTGTGAAATTCTTAAGAAGATAAAACTCATAGTCTCGATGTTTCAAACAGCGAACTCAAAAAAACATAAAAACGGCATACTTAATCAAGTTATAAATCGCTAAATCAAAATGGTAGGTTTAGCTACATACTAAAAATTGATTCCACATGGAGAAAAGACCGCTTTACGCGGTCGATGAAATTTATATTGGGCTTTTCCAGAAATAGTCTATATTGAAGATATGGAACATCCAGAAAAGAGCATCTAATACTTGGAAATCCAGGGAATGTTCATTATTTGATTGGGAATTCGGGATCATCTATGCCTGAAAGGCTTGAAAAATCTAGGAAATGATCGATATTTGAGTGGAAATCCAGGCGGACAAGAATCACTTAAAAAGTCTAGGGATTTCTATAACTTTAAAAACAAAAATCCACAGATTATGGACAACAGTGGGCATCCCGGGGGTCAAAAAGAAGCAAGGACGGAAATCCAAGGGATAGGCAAAGTGCGGACAAAAATACAAAAAATGTATATGCTTAACGTTGGGGTACGGGCTTTTCATTTGAAAGATAGAGCAGACATGTGTGCTTTTGCGTCAGTGCCTACTACTTCTTGAATGAACACTATGATTGCTACAATCAATTCGCAATAAGCGAAAAAATATATATATGTCAGAATAATATTGCTCTTTGCATAATACATCACCACGTAAAATAAAGGTAGTCTTTTGTCTTACGTTGGCCCTTTGCTTATTTTCCATAATATTGGTCATATATCTCTTGTTTTCGTTGTTGAATTTCTTTCTGTGTAATTCTTATGTCTTTATTTGTCGGGCCAATGACCAGTTTGTTATCCAAAAAATGCTGTGCATGCCCATATAAAGGTTGGTGATATCTTGCAAGACTGCTCTTGGCGTCTTCAAAATAATCGTGCAAGAACTCATCTAACAGGTTTCTTTCGTAAGCCTTTTGCAGCATTTTCAAAGTAATATTTTTAGAGCATATTGATGGTACACCCGTCCAATCTCTATGATTGCATTCATATTTTATAATCTGTACGTAGATGCCAAGTAATGTAGGTGCATGTTCAGGGCCAAGCTCTTTGAAACCAAACACATTACCTTTACCGGATGGGAAGAAATCTTCAAATACAGCTTTGTATAAATCTGCAATATGACTTTCTGGTGGAACACAATTGTCTTTATGGATTTCCCAATGCTTTAATTGACATCTTTTTGAGCAGTACCATTTATTTTTACATTTCGAACATCGAAACTTACCATATCCGTAACAAACCCAGCAGTGTCTCATTTTCCATTAATTTTGAATTTTTGGTAAATTTATCTAAAAAAACTATAATCTACTAACAAGTTTCAAATTTTAGATTGTAGAAACGATGTCAAGTGCAAATGGCCTAAATTTTGACGAATACCACCTTCAAGTCTTTTTTTGCTTGAGTATACTTAACCCTATTCAGCTTAGGGTTTTTAGGGGCTTCTCAGGCCTACAATCATCCACAAAAATGTATGAGACTTAGCAAAAATTTCCATTATTTGCAATTTTCTGGCGAGAATGTCGATAATTAGTTTTCTATTCAATTTAATCAATGTTTTTGAGTTTACCGGGAGTGATTAGCTTGTAGGCTATATTCTCAGGGTTCTCGGAACATTTGTAGACTTTTTGACCTATGATCCTAAGTCCAGCTTGAAATATCAGAAAAGTTACGGAAGCCTGAAGATCCCCTAAAAACCCTAGGCTGAATAGGGTTAATGCTGCAGAATATGCAAAAGACCTCCAAATTTTAACATTGGTAAATAAAAATCTTTTGCTGGCACTACAGACTTCTTATAAGTACCATTAGGAAAATCAGTTTCGTAAAGTTATATAAAAATCGTCATGTCGGATTTATGTTTTTGAATGTAAAAAATTAATAAATTGAATCTTATGTTTTGTTCATGTTATAAGATTTTTTTATTTGCAGAGATTTCACTTTCGTAGTTTTTATAAATTATGTAAGTGCATAATAAGTCTCGAATATGTTTTTAAGTTGTTCCAAAATTTGAATGGATTGGGGCAGTAGAAACTATGGCTAGTAGAAGTTGTACATCTCATATAAACAAGTCGATAGGATTAAATTAGACGCGCTTTAATGTGGGCATCATAAACTAGGCCTTACAGATGTGATGAAAAAAGCCAGAAATATATTGAAATATTCGAATAAAACAAAATGTAGCAGCAAAAAACTTCTTATGTCAGTTCTTTTTACAGGCAATATCATAGATATAAAACAGTTTGCTCACTGATGTTTTTAAAACTTTGCACTGACCATCGATTCTAGACAAAATTGTAGCTGTTTGCGGCACTAATAGCAGTTTACGGTACTTATCGTCTTTAAATGTCAAAAACTTCTAATTTCGTAAACCTAACTTTTTTGAAACATATTACTATGTACATTATCAAATAAATATAATCGTATCAATCTCACATAAATAGTCTTCCCTATTATCAGAAGCATGCAGCGAGCCCAAAACACAAAACATCTGTTCTTTATTTCGAGGAAAGCCAAAAAATCCGGCACACACCAAATGGTCTCAAAACACTTCGTATTTTTCAGGAGACTATTAGAACTTTAGACCAAACACATTAAAATCCAGGAGCCGAAAGACAAATTTTGGCTAGGAAATTCAAAAAAGTCTAGCAGGCTTGAAATGATCTCAGAACACATCCATATTTTCCAGGAGAACGAAATTTTCTGCCGAACACTTAAAATTTTTCAGCTAAGTATTTTTCAAAACTATCTCCAAGCACATAAATTTCTAGGAAAAAAAATGCTTCCGAACAGATATTTTGTCAAGTTGTTCCGTTTGCTGCTTTCGTATAATGCAAATAGTATGACTTTTTTTATTCTTAATGGATTCCTGAATGGATTGATAAAACTAATATTGTTATATATTGCATTGCAATTTTTTAATAAGAACGTCTAAATTTCAGCTGAAGCTGTATTTGATTATTGATGTTCTTATGAGAAATTCAAATACAAGACTTTATAATACAGTAGATACCTAACTATCAAAATTAAATTAATTGGTCTAATTTAATACGCTATTTAGTGAACATTTTGCTTTATTGGTCAGGGCGTGAGCACCTAACCTTTAATTAGCATTCCGTTGGTGGTGGTGGTGGTGTCGTGTCAAGCACTGGCTTGAGTCCGTGAGTCCGTGAATAACAGGCTAACTTAAAGCGCAGTCTACACTTTAATAAATTTCAATTTCCGAAAATTTAACCAATCACGTTTGAGGCTTTAGGAAACACGACCATGAGCCACCGCCAGAGACAGACCCATAAAAGTGCGTGAAGCAACATCATATTATTGAATTTTTTCAATTGCCTTGTGACGAGCTATTGCAAACTGAAAATAAAACTAAACTAAAGAGTTTTCCTGCCAACAATAATAACAAAAGGTAAGCAGTTATGTTTGCGCTTAGCTGGCCAAGATCAAGCCCAGAGCAGAGGCATAGAGTCTTGTGTTATTTCCTCAACCTGTAACTGTTTATCAAGGACAGACATTTAAGTGAGATGAAATTTTACAGAATAACAAGCTTGACAAAACAGACTTTCATGATTAATCATCACCTTTCTAATTTCACCACCAAGTTTTGATGTATATAGCGTACAACATACCGCCAACTTGCCAAAGTGCGAATGACCTTCCTAAGTACAAACGAAATAATATTAAAAAAAAATCTGGTCACAGTAACATCACATCCACATTGTGCCAAATGATCACATACACTGTGAACAGTTCATAAGTTTGTATTTCTATTTTACACAAAACGAACATCCTCTGTTGCATCTTTCATACTTAGAAAGGCCATTCGGACTTTGGCATATTGACGGTATTCACAAAAATGCTAACCATCATTCCCTATTTACCATCAACGCCTATGGCTTTAACCTCATATGAAAGTAAATTTCATGGGCTTTAAACCATGACGCTTAACCGTTACCGACCTGTATCTATAACTAGACGTACTGTATTTCTCAGAAATAAAAAGAGAGATTATTTTGTAAATCTTAGGGCCTTAATATTGAAAAAAACAACCTAGCGAACTCACAAGTCTCACCTGTTTGGCGAACTTATACAACTATACGCTATGTAATTTTGTAGCTACCCCTGGTCCATGCATGCAATGTTGTGTGTAGTGATATAAGATTGAGGGAGGGCCATTCATGAAGTACGTAGACAGAAAGGGAGGGGGTTTCAAATACAGTGAGTACGTTTGCAGTTTGACTTAACGTAGGCCGTATAGTCGTATAATTCAAAAGAAGGATTATTCTGGAATATCGCACCAAACATTGTTTGGAATAACTTGGAATCCATGTAAAACCCAGGGTCCTACTGAGTTTCATTGTTATTGCCTATAGTATCTGTTCAGTAATATTTCTCTTTTTCTTTTTAGGTTTTTATTGGAAGTTGAAGTCCCATTTTATCGGGACTCAAATACCAATTGTCAGAGATATCCAAATTGTCAGAGATATCCGAATTGTCATAGCTATCTGTATCGTTAAAACTATCCGAATTGTGAGAAATATCCGAATTGTGAGAACTATCCGAACTGTCAAGACTATCCGAATTGTCAGAACTTTCCGAATTTATCAGAGCTATATCTGAATTGTCAGAACTTTCTTGAAATAAAATAACAAATTTACGACAAAAAACTCGTATTTCCTTTAATTTTTGCTATAATAATGAATTTGAGACCATGTGTCCTACCCAGGCTTGTCACGTCTATTGTGCAGTGTTTTTCTATCGGAGTACTATTATATTAATATCGGAAGATGTAGAAAAAAAATCCAGGCCCGGTCAATCCTGCTAAGAGCATTCAAGGTTCGTTTCATCAAGGACATCCACGTTTCAGAAATTCAGCCGGAAGCCAATGCATGTGCAACGCATTGTGGGCAATTTGTTACTCTAAAATTAACTCTCTCAATCATTGGGCTCCGTGGGATTTAAATACTATATTAGACCAAGGCAATGGGATGGTCAATTTTGAAAAATTTTACGGAAATTTAATTTCACAGATTTGAGCAAGGAATCTAGCCAAAGCCAAATGGACTCAGAACACTTCAAAAAATATAGGAATCTAACATTTTTCTCCAAAAAAACAAAAACGAAGGTGCTCAAAACACAAAGTATTTATTCTTTTTATCCAGGAAATCTAAAAACAATCTAACAGGCGTCAAATGTATGTATTTGGGCTCGCTGGATGCTTCTGATAATAGGAAAGACTATTTATGTGAGATTGATACAATTATGTTATTTGATAATGTACATAGTTATATGTTTCAAAAAATTTAGGTTTCAGTGAAAAATAAGATGTTTTTGTCATATAGACTGTATATAAAATTTACAAATAAAAAAATTCTGACAGGAGCTGAAGAAGACGATAGTCTTATCACCAAGCCCTTTTTAAGTTGAGCTGTTACTAGAATTTATATACATGATAAAATATGGTTATTCAAGATAAAATGGTTTGCTATATAATGTTACCGTATAATAGAGAGAAAATCAACTTTTTGTTTTCTTAAAAAAGTTGGTTTCGTTTTGCAAGTCAAGTAGAAGTCGTTTCAGTTTAGTTTTAAAGGAATGGGTCAAAGATAAGATTTTCATGTCAGCAGTAGGTATTTTATTCCACAGGCTAGGCCCGCGGCAGGTTATTGCGATAAGTCGGTTTTACTTGTCGGTAATTTTGTTTTTGGTACCGTATAGTTATTAATGGAATGTCTTGTAGGGTATTTGTGATTTATTGAAGAGAATTGGGTTTGAAATACTTTAGGTTTTGTCCCATTTTTCAGTTTGAACATGAATAGTGTAGTTTGAAATAGGTTTAATTAATAAACGTTCAAGATCTGGAGATCTTTCATGAGTGGTCTTGCTTCAGCATACATATTATACTCGCCTTTTGTCTAACATTATAAAGTTGTTTTAAATGAGTTTTCAATGTACTTGCCCATGCTACATTACAATAATTTAGATAACTATGTATGAATGCAAAGTAAAGGCGCTCTTTAAACAATTACGGTTTAATAAGTATCTAGCTTTATACATTATACCTAAACTTTTAGATACTTTAGTTTCAACAAGTTTTATGTGCTCTTTCCAGTTGATATTTTTATCTATGACGACACCCAGAAACTTAGTGGAGTAAAAAAGCTTAATTTTAGTACCATCGATAAATAAATCTCGAACTTTAAGGTATATTATCAGTTTGAGATTGCTTCTTAAAGAGTATATATTGAGTTTTCGTTGCATTCAAGGATAATTTGTTTGCTTTAAACCAGTCACCCACCCTGCAGCACACCCTGCTGTAACAACTTTCCTGCGAACTCCATAAGCAATAAGAACTTCCTTCAACTTGCCCCTGTGGATAGAATCAAAGGCTTTTCAAAAATCCACAAATGTCAATACTGCTGTCAATTGCTTAGCTTATAAACTCTCGATGAGACGCCTCAGTGTAATATTTGTGCTGTAGTTGTTCTGCCTCGTCAGAAACCATTCTGTTCTTTGCGTAGTATAGGATCAACATATATTCTAATGCGATTTAGGATGATCTTGTTGTATATCTTTGATGCAACAGCTGTTAGGGTAATGCCTCTGTAGTTGCCTGCATTCGCTAGGTTACCCTTTTCTTTGGGAATAGCAGGACCCCACCTTGTCTCCAAATAATTAAAAACACTAGCTAGTTCTTGATTTAAAGACAAAAACATTGTTCTTAAGTTTCTACCCATCAGCAAACAGGATAAAATTCAGAATTTTTGACGAAGTATCCAAATCGTTCACATAAATAAGAAACAGTAATGGGCCTAATTTGGAGCCTTGAGGCACACCATTGACTATATCTCTGAGAATAGAAAGTGCTGCATTATAAAAAACTCCTTGTTTACGGCTAGAAAGATAACTTTTAAACCATTTTAGATTAGTATTTCGTTCACCATAAAGTTCAAATTTTCTTAGAAGAATTTCATGATTAACAGTATCAAAAGAAAGATCTATAAAGACCCCTAAGGTGTACAAATTGTTACCAAAACCTTTGAGAATTTCGTCGACTAATTCAACTCGGCATGCTCCGTAGGGTGCCCGTTTCTAAATCCGAATTGTTTCTGGTACAGGATATTATGTTGTATTAATGATCATTCAACCTATTATACATAATTCGTTCTAAGATTTTTGAAAAACATGGTAAGTTTATAGGCCTATAATTTGAAACTAAAGACTCATCGCCACATTTGAATACTGGAATCACTCTTTGAATCAAAGCTGACGCGCTGGACTAGTAGCACCAAAATAAAGTTATAGATACAGGAATTAGTTGTAAAAAATACTCCACATGCGATCTAAATTTTAGTTTTATTACATACCCTTAAGGAATTACATGTGATGACACAAGCTTGAATAAAAAAAATCAGTATGCAATATTGATTAAATCAATACTTTAAAGGTATAAATCTTTAAAATCTAAACCATCTGCCAAATTAAAATTCTACCAGAATTTAAAAATCATAACAAAGAGTCCATTACTGTATTACTAGAAAATTATTTCCACGTCGCTAAGATGACAATCGGAAAACATCTTTTTTAACCCTACCTATAGTGGTTTTTTTAGAATGCCAGGACTGGTAGGGGGGGGGGCTATTAAGCGCGATGGCACAATGATGTAAACTTGAAATTTAGTATGAAGTCAGTCTTCAATAAGGGTAGTAAAAAAATCCTGCTCAAAAAGTAATGGTTGATATGGTTACTTGATGACGTCTCGTGTAGTAAAAGTACAGAGAATATACATATACTTGATTAAAATCGCCATATCTTAAGAAGAAAAAGAGCTTTTTTAAATCTGTTTTCATATTTACAAAGCTAAAAGAATAAACTTTTATAATTAAATCATCAGAATTGAAAAAATATCAAGTCCTGACCATATATAGCGCGCCATAAACACCAAAAATATTTTTTCCGATTTTGACGCGCCATATTGAAAATATGACGTGACGCAAAACTGATGACGTCAGCAGATTTCTTTTAACGATATACGACTATTGTCAAAGTTTCAATTAAATTACTTTTGTTTGTCAAAAGTTATGTGCTGTTTAAGATTTGCGGAATTTACAGTAAAATAGGTTACAGTTACAATAGGTTACAGGAAAAATGACCACAGGCTTACTTTCTCTGTACCTTTTCTATATGATGCAACGCCATCAAGTAATCATAGCAATCATTACTTTTTGAGTATGATTTTCTTATGATAATCTTATTAAGGACAACTTCATACTAACTTTCAAGTTTAAATCATTATGCTATCCAGAGATACTGACCGCGGGCCTACCCCTCCCCTCCCGCCCCCAGTACTTCTGAAGTCAAAATAACCCAGTACAAGTAAGGTTAAAAGCGCTAATAACAAACGACAAATTTCATCATTTTTCATTTTTGTCACTTTCTTTATTCTGAAGAATTGAACTCAGCCTGGGTACGTTCTTAAGATATTTTTAATTTTTGGCCAAATCTATGTAAAACATGCATTAAAACCTTACAATAAAATTCAATCGATTTCGTATAAGTCTACAAAGAATTTCTTATAAGAACATCAATAAGAGCATCCGAGGATGAAAGAAAGTTAGAAAATAAGAACATCTAGCCTCAACTGAAATTTAGACGTGCTTATAAAAAATGTATTACCTGTGCAATTTCTTGCTACTATATAAATATTTATTTCTTGAAAAAAAAAATAGATTCAGTGATATTTTTGAGACACAAAAAAATGTAAACAATCAAATCAACCGCCGTGATTGTCAATTAGAAAAACATATATTTGAACAGAACAGCCTTTCCACTGTATAATATCAGTATATATAATATCACAATTGACTTTTATTTTTGGGAAATGCACTGTCGTAAAAAATAATGAAATTTCTTTCTACAAACCCCAAAAAGAGCTAGCCAAAGTAATCGTTTTTTGTTGAAAACTTCAAATTTCTTTCACGCAGTTCTTCTTCAGTTCACTTCACTTAACTTTACATCTTAACCTACGTTTTCTTAGAAACATGACATCAAACTTACTTAGGGTGGAGACTAGGCAGCAAAATTCATGGGCGATAAAATGGGCGGGAAACCTGGAACTTATACACTGAACGACCGACTGACGGACGGACACGTGCTAATGAAAAGTGATCTCCTAGCGTGATGGCCAATAAGACTTCTTTTTCTGGCACTTTTGCATTTATTTTTTAAAGATTAATATTCAAAAATATTCGCTATCTGGTTTTGAATTTCAAAAAGGCAAACATAAAAACTGCATTCAAAGCTGGCCCCAATTTTAAAGACATTTTGTGCAAGAAAATTAAATCAGCGCTACCAAAACTTTCGACCCATGTGTTGATATGACTCCATGCTCCTGTAATAAGAAGTATGTCGGGAAAACTGGTGCTATGATCAAAACAAGAATCAAGGAACAAAAAGTCAGTTTTTGAAAAACGTGTTAACGACTCTTCACTTGCAGAACACGACTACGACGACAGAATCTAGCTACTACAGAAGAAGTGCTGCGGAGCGCAGAACAGAATACATATCCTGATGGCGTCACCAGACTATGGAGTAGCAGCTTTAAGGAGTCAGTTTCCACGTACTTCCCACCGTCCTTATTCAATGCAAGTAGCGACCCAGCAAAAGTTTAATGAGCAATTAACCTTTGCAATATTATAGAAATCAGGCAACATAATATTGACTTTTATTGATTTTTTTCAAACTCATACGATTCGGTTTTGGCAAAAGAAAAATTTACAAGAAACCCACCACTGAGAGAAAAATTTGTCCAAGCTATAATAAGGGTATTCCCATTAGGGAAGCCATTAAATAACAAAACATTTTTAACGTAATTGCTATTGTAAAATAAAGGTTGATCGTACCAACTCAGGTGAGCTACGACATGTCCAAAAGTTGCTTTAACGTTTGCGGGCAGGAGCAGGCATGTAAAAAGCTTAACCATATGCCCTAAAAGAAAAGATAACTCGTCCAACCTGTGCCCTGATGAAAGAATTATGCCTATCATGAAACATAAGACAAAAACTGATTTGTAACGTCACTTTTGATGACGTCATAAAAATCAAAATGTTGATAACTATCTAACTAATTACATTTAAACCATAAAATTTTGCTCAAAGATGTATTTTACCAGTGGATAACAAACTGCAAATAAAATCTTCTACATTAACTTTTGATATAAATCTAAGATTTATAATGAATGATTTTAGTTAGTCTGTATCGACCTTACTGCGAACGGCAAAAAATGACTTTTCCCGTTACGTTATCTTCCGTGAGAAGATCTATCTATCTATCTTTATATTTAGTAACAAAAGGTCCTAGGACCCAGTCTCGTTACATAAAATAAAGGTTAAAACTAGAAATATGTTAAATAAAAATAGAAGAAAAAAAATTATTTTGAATATTTAAATATATAGAAATTTAAATTTTATTATGCTCATATATATACCACTGGATTAAACAGATTATGTAACTGTAAAAGAAACAAAAAAAGAAAAGAGATAAATCACTAAAGAAAAGAAATGGTAAAACTAATTCAAATTAATCTAGATTATCAATTTTTGCTTTAAAAGATGTCAAGACAGGTTCATTTATAATATATATTGGAAGGTCATTTTCCATAGTTTCACACTAGCTGGAACAAATGAACTTCTGTAGACATTGACAAGAGCATGAACGGGTTGGAAACGTATGCAATTAACATTTCGTGATCTTTTTGGTAAAAATGATTGAGGGATCACAACATCCTTGTGTAAAATCTTGTACATCATCATCAAGTTCCGATTTCTCCACTGGGTCTCTACCAACAGTTTCCAATTCAATTGATCCATCATATTAATTGGACTGGATTGGTGGTGCCAGTCAGAGAATACAAACCGTGCTGACTTTCTTTGGACCTTCTCCAACTGATCTCGCAAGCCTTGATTGCCATCACCAATGGGATTCCAAACGGTTGATGCATAATTGAGATTTGGATCAACGTAGATTTTGTAGGCTTTTTCTTTTGTATCTCTGCTGCATCCCCTGAGGTTTCGTTGCAAGAAGTTACGTGCCCGAGAACCTTTCTTGCATACCATTGCAATGTGCGTATTCCATTTTAGTCGCTTATTAAGTATGACTCCAAGGTACTTTTCATCGTCGACAGTCTCTAAAGATCCCGGTACAGAGTTTAGTATGATTAGATAGCTCCTTCTCTTTTGTTTCATATAAAAATCATTTAGTTTGAAAATTAAATTGGATGATGTGGTGGTCATCATAACATAATTGTGAGCGACGTCATTTTACCACTGGGTTTTTGTTACCTCCATAAGGTCGGGGTGTACAATATTTGATGTCTCAGAAGAAAACCAAAACAAAGCGCGAAAACATGCTGGCTGGTGTGGCTGCTTTGGTGTTTATTGCTCCCTTGATCCTTTATTTTTTATACATTTTTCAGTTCAATTGCATTGAATAAATTTTTTATACTCTGGGCTCAGTGGCAGATCCAGGAACAGAAGTTTGTCTCGCAAGAAAGAGGAGAGTCAGTTAGATGTTTGATGCAAAATAATGAATGACCTTCATCTCCTCTTCCTGGGGCTTGTGTGACACTCTTACTGGATCCACTGCTGGGCTATATCTGCTATATGGCCTATATATGCTATGTACCCTGTCTATACACGGGACAGTCCTGCGACACACAACACAGCATGGTATACTGTAATTTGTTGAGGTCCGCATGTTTGATGTTTAGGGTTATGACTTTTAGTTGGTTGCTGTATTGGGATACCGGGTAGCTCAAAAGCATGAAATTAAACGTTCTGGATGCAGTAGCAAGAAAATCTTGACACTTTTACTGACTTAACAACTCAGTAGTACAATTCGGGTAGGTTTTCGCTTAAATTTTTGGTCCATCGAGCGACGTGAATGCAAGTTATTTGTTGTTTGTGATTGCGGTCTTACACTCTGGACTTGTCTGGTGCATAACGTGATCCAGATTTTACACAGAACATATCCATGTATGTCTGGTGAGAAAATATCCGGGTGTAAATATTTTGTCTTCCTATGCTTCGCACCAGGTGCGTAATCATGATATTTTTTCGATTAGAGGTTATCTCTGAATTAAGAGATCAAAATGCTAATAGGAGATTAAGACATGAATGAAAACACTTTCTATCGATGCACCACGTGTACACTGCAATCTACAATCACCAAAGTTTCAAGTGAATCCCTCATGCATTTCATCAAAATTAATCTTTTTGATAAAAGTCACCCAGTCTATAGTGTTAACATACAACCAAATTTTGCATAAAGAATCCCCTTTGCTCTCATTTCAGACGGGAACAGCAAACATGGCACAATTGTGATTTTTATTCCCCTCTGTCCTTTCCGATTTTCCGATGTGGTGATTTTCTAAGTCCCGGTAGATTGGTAATCCTGACCATTAAAGGTGCCAAGAAAACAAGTTATATATACCTTAAGTGGAGAAATTTTGGCCCGGAGAAAATTTGGCGCAATTGGCGCAAAATGGCAAAAATTGCCAAATTATATAAATCCACGCCAAATTTTATATTTTTTCGTCTGTGCCAAATTAAATCTGCGCTAAATTTAATATTTACCTCGCTGTTAATTAAATCCGCGCTAAATTAATCTATTTTTTGACTGCGTCAAATTAAATCCAGGTTTTCGTTTTGTTTTTTGAGCGGTGAATTTTTATAAAAGAAGATGTAATTATTGATCTAGTTTTACATTTTTAAATTGTTCATACTTCGTCAAAATTTCAGTTTTTTTTTGCTGCGCTAAATTAAATCTGCGCTAAATTTACTATTTTTTTACGTTGGGCCAAATTAAATCTGCGCCAAAGTTTCTCCATATATATAAGGTATTTCTTTTTAAAAAATTTTTATGAGAAGGAAACCAAGTCCTAACCTGTCCCAAAAACCAATGAACAGTATTTGGCTAAAGTAAAGGTGTGACGGGCTTGTGTGTTGCACGCGCTATTTGAACCACTTAGCCCTTGCAAGTATTTTTAGATTATATATAAATGAAAAAAAATAGTAAAGATAAAAAAATAAAAAAATATTTTTGGAATTATTAGAATAATTTTCAGGTGGATTCAAATAAGGAGAGATTTTGACCTCCAAATTAGGAGAGTCTTCTATATATTTAGGATATGGTCACCAACCTGGATTTGATACGGAACCTAATCTGTTTTAACTCTCTTTGTGTTCGTCTTTGCCCTGTTGATGGTGTCCTCCGTCGTTGATCTTAGTTGTGTGAGCCATGGCCATTCTTCTCCATTAATAAAGACAATACTATTGTTGTATTGCATGTTTCTGTTAGTATGTGAACAAGTTGTAATGCAAAATCAAAGAGTCCATTCACAAAATTTTTTTGAAAAACAAAGAATCCTCGTTAATAGACACAACTTGAAGCATAAAGATGATGTTAAGCACATTTTGGTGAAAGAATGATCAATCTGATGACAAATAACTTTTTAACTATTGTTGTGTAATAGAAAAATTATATTAATAAAAATTAACAAAAAAAGCATCCAATATTTGCTTTTTATTAAATGTGTTATACGTCTAAAGTAGCTAAATTTTCCTCTTATCAATTAACACTTTCTCATTCAAAATCAATTTTCAACTTTTGTAAGTTGAAGGTATAATTTCCATAA
>JAUBWS010111531.1:0-10040 GCA_032270445.1 Darlingtonia californica
CAATTAAGTTTTTTCCAAACGTTATCAAGTCACACAAACCAAGTGTTGCTGTACGAAGAAGAAGAATTGCAACAATTTGCAAGGAATTGCATTCCGTTAGATGGATTTCGTAAAAAAGCCGAAGAAGCGGTACAGTCAGGTCCCGAAACACCTTCTAATAACTTCAAAGATTGTCTTCTGCTTGAACTGCTGGCATGGTTTAAAAGTAGGTTCTGTATTTTGCTTCAAAGCTTATAGAAAAGCCTCGGAGTTTTTTCAGAATAAACTTCGCTTGTCTTTGCGACTCTTTAGAGTGACAAAAGTTTTGCGACACGGTTTTGTTTCTATAAAGATCATTTTTGAAATAAATTTAGTTAACGATCTATCGGGTTAAAAAGAATTTATTCGATTTCAACTTTTACTAGATTTTTTAAATAATAATCCAGGGATATCTGTAAAAGATGCATTCTCTTTGAGAAAACGGGAAATTAAAGTTTTTTAGTGTAGGTTGATTATAGGGCTAAGAAAATTAAAATAATAATCATAATAGTAAATGAATCAACAGATTCTGCATCAACAGATCATGCACTAATGGGACTTTCCAACTACCGCAAAGGTAACGGATCGAGTGGCGATCTCTCTACCGACTGCGCTATCGATCCGATGTCATTACACTAATTTAGCAGTAGTTGGAATGTCACATTAGTGCAGGATCTGTTGATGCAGGATCTGTTGATTTATTACAATATATATATGAGTGAATTTGGTTCCATGATTCTCTTAATTTTTTAGAAGAATTTTTCAAATGGGTTAATCAACCTACATGTCCGACTTGTAACACAAATGAATTAAACAATGTTGGACATGCAGAAGCAACAGCGGAGGAGAGACAATGGGGAGCATCTGTTGTGGAGAACTATCAGTGTAGAAAGTGTTTTCAACATATCCGCTTCCCAAGGTATAATCATCCGCAGAAACTTCTCGGTAAGTTTTCCTACCTTCCACGGTCTTTGGGAAAAGGGGGCTTGGTCATTTTTACGGCTATCATACTCCACTCGATTGCAAAATCACGAAAAAACGTCTGCGGAGGAGGTTATTTCTATTTAAACGACACGCAATTGACCGACACATTTGATATATAAAACCGAAGTGAAATTATTTATGAAACGCGCGTATTCAATCAGACTGTTCTAAGTTTTGGTATAATGAGATGATTTTTGAAGGATGAAAATGCTTCTTTTTTGTCCTGGGTAATCTCGTTTCTGCATGACAGGTCATTTCCGCGCACTTACGGTTTCTTTTAAAAGAACTATGGAATTGTTTAAGGGATTCATTGTTCAGGCTACCATGGTTTTAATAAAAAACCTAAACTATTTTTACGAATCCGTTTTTGGTAGAAGCCAACCTTGTACGCAAACCTTGACCTAAAATTCATTCCCTAGTATGCGCTAACTCCTTCTAAAATATTCGTTTCTGAATTTCTTAAAATTAGGAATTCTTTCATCATTATAAACGTTGGTTAGGGCGACGGTTTGTTAATGTTTCTGGCCGTAGAGCGCTGATTTTATTACTCTGGCGGGCTTTTTAATCGCACTCAATATTGGTTTTATTTGATGTATCACAGAAACAAGAATGGGCCGATGTGGTGAATGGGCGAATTGTTTCACCCTCTGTTGTCGTGCGGCCGGATTTGAAGCGCGCTATGTGTTGGATACGACGGACCATGTATGGACTGAAGTATATTCAGAGAGCCAAAAAAGATGGTTACATTGCGATTCTTGTGAAAACACATGTGATAAACCCTTGACGTATGAAGCGGGCTGGGGAAAAAAGTTGTCTTATGTCATCGCATTTTCAAAAGATGAGGTATGACTTCCTAGTTTATTGTTCCACACCTATGAATTTTTTGAATTTCATAACACAATCATCCATTGTGAGAAATGACCTCTGTAAAATTATTGATATTGATCTTTTTCATTTTCCGTGAGTTTTACGTTTGCTACGTTTGCGAAGAATATAGTGCATAACACTTGAAATTAAAAATATAGTCATTGGAGCTTCGTCAACCGATCGACTTTACGAGAATGTAGTATTTGCGATTAAGGATTTAACATTATTATTCTGGTGAGAGTCAAATTTCGAGAATCAAGTTTCATAAAAAATCAGTTCCCAATAATTTTCCCGATGTTCTCCTTTGATCTGCAGTGCGCACTCTCACAAAGCTTCGTTTCAAGCTCCGCATGCTCTGTAAAAATGTCTAATTAGTCCAGTCTTAATCGTTAGGCCTGGTCATTTCTCAGATTTTATCTTATCAATCCCATTAGATACATGACGAATACGTTAAATACTCGAACATTTACCCGATATTATCCCGAATATTACTTCGGTTTTAACCCATAGGTGATTGACGTAACCTGGAGATATACAGTTAACCACTTAGAAGTATTGAAAAGAAGAGATTCAGTGCCGGAAAATTGGTTAGTCCAGACTTGTGATGCTATTACTAAAGAGGTATGTTTGTCAAATTTTCATTTATTTATTACATCAGCCGTTAGTTTGGCTAAATGAAGAAAAGTTCGTCCCAAGATCTATAGACTTTTTTGGCAAAAAAAGTTTTTGTTTGAAAATATCAACCTTGACAAATAGGACTTTCATATATTTCAATAAGATTTAGGTTTTTCCTTTTCTTGCTGAGTCCCAAAAAATGGTCACATTTCACTTTGAGGCTGTTTTGGTAGTGAAAATTCAAATGACTGTTAATTCCCTAAGGGTTTAGGTATTTTCACCCATCCTCGTCGGCCAAATCCCTATGCGGATCAGTCTTTTTCCATTAAAACGGCACGCATCCCTGCGTAGAAAACACTCCTCCACATGGGTTTATTTCACGATTTTCCTCACTGGACTTGGCTCTCCTATGCAGATACGAGTCCTAGAATCCCTGAGCTACGGAATCTTTGACTGATGACTTGACTTTTGCCTTCAAGAAAATCAATACAGTGGAATCTTTATAAAGTGGACACCCTGAAAAGCGGACGGAAAAAGTAAGACGGGCAGTAAGTCAAGGGACGTAACGGAATAATTTACAGTCAAACTCTATTAGAAAAGATCTCTATAAAGTGGACACTCCTCTAAAGTGAGCACATTTTTTGCACCAATGGTGTCTGCTTCATACAGGTTTTTAAACTGTTGAATTTTCTTCATAGTTACAATATGGCTATTCAGAAGTCGAAACGGAAGAACACACTAGCCGACATATAAAGGAGATGGTTGAATTCATCACGCCCAAGGGCGCTAGTGGTCAAGAACTAATAGGGCGGCAGTCAGGTAGCATGGCATGGCGTCAACAGCGGGGTGAAATTAACGAAGTAAGAGAATAAAGATTTCAATTTATGTTGGTTTGAACTAGAATGCCAAACAAAACAATGTTGAATGTGAATGTTTTTGTTTTAAGTTCAACAAGCGGTAACAGTCTTTGAAATATTTCGTTACAAGGATGTTTACCACCCATGCACTATGTAGCAGTTTCCGGCCAATATGAAAATATGAATATATCTTCGATTTTGTTTTAGCCAGCGAAAACTGGACACGTATTCAAGCTGTCCGAAGAACACATCCGAGAAAAATGGTAAGAGTTTGATTTTGTTTACCCTAAATCGCCTAAAAAAAGATGGGATTAGATTGATATTTCTTACACTGAATTATAAGCTACTATCTAATATTGACCATTACCATTGATTATGCTGTAAGATGGCCTAACGGTAAGTTATCAACTCTCAGTAGGTCTTTCGTTAAACTGAAGACGAATTTTGCATTCTTTTTTGACTACTCTACCATCTAAGCTATCCAGTCCATGAGAGAACAGTTTCGGAACTTAATCATACATTGTGATTTTGCTCAAAGGACATATAGTATGACAATGATCATCACCATTAGTGCTTTATGAATGTCTGTATTTTGCGATACAAAAACTTGTGGTTGTGGGCTTGTGATTTCAACCAAAAACCGCGAAAACACAACATTCCTGAAATACCGTTAATACGTTGTTTTATTTGACGTGATCTGTCATGCTCCTCGTTTCGAAAGATTACCACGCGATAAATTAGCTCTAGGAACTGACAAAACAGTTGAGAATTTATTTGATCTTATAAGCGGTAATAGATAAGAAAAGCGACAGATAGCATATAAAACAATATAAAATTAGGCTCATGTTAGAACAAAAATCGTCATGTCGTCGTCGGGAGAGAAGATGTATTCATCCAAGCCAGAACAAGACTGATGTTCGATGTAATGCCATCGCGTGACCGTCGAACGTTGTCAAGACGACGTCTTGCGCTAACAGCGACGATGCAATAATTGATTCCCTCAGAGTTGTAAATCGGTGTATGTGTATCCATATTTCAGCTTTCGTCTTCGATACAACCCTGTGGAAGATTGCTACTACACGAATTTGATAGATAATTTGTCCATCGACACGCCCACCGTCAAAGGGTGGTCAAGGGGTGCTTCAGGTTATCAAAATATTATGCGAAAGGAAGAGCACGACTGGGAGATGGTAATTTTTCCTTGTTAAAAGTATTTTTCGGTACCGGTAACAACGATTTATGTTTTACACAGTTGATCAGAATAAGTTGTATAATTTTAATACAGTATCTACATAACCTACCAAACCAAATAGATAAGATTTCTAAAGGGAAAGTATGTTTAAGTGCTGGGTTTAGACTTCAGGAAACCTCGAGTTTTAGACGTCCCAACTACTTTGGTGGTTTTGCAAGGTTGAAATTATTCTCACCCTCAATTTCATAGCACATTATCTACAAACATGTGACAACAGAAAATCAAATGAAAATGTAGGGAAAATAAAAAAATGGGTTGCTTAAAAGACTACTATTACTATATGCAAGCCTTATATTTAACATAAAAGTGGAGTCGTGACCGAGTTTTCTCATGGACCGAGTGGTGCTTAACGTACCACTTACGACTTTCTTACGAGGCCTTCGGAAGTGGAATTTATTATTCATTGTTGATTCTGCACTGTGCGTTGAGTTGTTTATGGATTGTTTAAATTTTGGAACAAATGTGAGGCTCACCCTGTTGCTAATTGGAATGCAAATTCTTCACCCAAAGTCAGATACCTCGATCAATAGAACAGCTCTCAGTTTTCATTATAAATAGCCTGAATGTCTTATCAGCACATGCGTATTACTGGATAAGAAGTTTCTGAATAGACTATAATCTAACCTTTGGGATAAAACGTGACGGTCAATTTTCAGTAAATTGTCTCCTTTGTCTAGCTATGAAGGTAGACTTCCGTATTGACTGACTAACTAATACTCGGTCTATTTGACCCACTTTACTTAAGTACGTTATACCATACTCTGTTTTAAAGGTTTATTTAGCAAGAGCAGAAGGAACACAATACGGCAACTTGAGTTGGAATCTCGATTTTAAAGATAGTGGCTTGTGTATAGATCAGGTTAAATTGAATGTACGAAACAAATGTTACGAGACTGGAAAGATATACTATGTCGTTTCGAATGGCTCTTTATGCAAAGTGTGTAATCCCGCAGGTAAAGAGGGTATGTATATCAAATTTCTTTATATAATCTGTTTGTGTGTAGATATTGTTGGCGAATCAGTGAGGCAGGCTATATGCTTATTTTGTGTCGAGCCAAAATCAAAAATTTTCTGAGCTCGCCACTGTTCAGTTTGTGAAACAAATATTTGACCTCGCAAAACTAAACCATGCTGACTTTGCTGTCGCACGCCCTTACGCATCCCGGTTTTACACTTATTAAACGATATCGACTCAGCACAGCACAGCTCTGACGCTCTTAGCTTGAACCTGAGAACCTCATGAAACTCCGAGTTACATTAGAAGAAAGTATAATAAATAACACCATCGAATCATGGCAATATATTGTGCTAAGCGATCCCACCAAAAGCACGTCAAAATAATAATTTACGCCTCAATTTCAAAACAATTCCTTGCCTTGTTTTACCTTGCTTGCTTTTTCACTCACATTATTTGCTTACTTTTAGACTCGAATTTTGAAATCGACAAATTTTCTGGCACAGAAGACCATCTGAAAATAGACGTCCATCTAAAAGACGGGAAAGGAGATGTTGCTTGGCAACACACTCAACTATTTCGTACTTCCGTCAAAGACACGTCATTCATCGGACTTGACGTCATCATAACTTTTAAAGCGAAAAATGAAAAATGAAATATGATTTGTAGATTTAACTAGTGAGCTCTATAGTATACTATTTTTCTTTCATGTCACGAATGAAAGCTGTAGCTGTAGAGCTGGTGCTTGGCTAATAAGTCTGATTTGCAGACCTCACACACGCAAAGCTTAGTATTAATAGTACTTCGTGACTCGGTGTGATGGTCTGTGAATCAGACTGGAGTTTGCACAAAAGCATTTTTTGGAATACTTAAAGAATCATTTATCTTTTATTACTATTCTTTATTTGTTATGATAGAGAATTTGGAAAGATATATTCTTTTTCATTTCTTTTTAAGATGGAATGGAAGTTTGAAAATTTTTAAACAAAACGTACATTCAAGGAAATTTGGCGAATTATCAAACTATTGTAATCTTATATTATGTAGCTAGATCTTGTTGTTTTGTACGTACGGCCAATATGGTCAGAAACTTAGAATTTTTCCAGCGAGGTTTCTTGATAAAAGGATTTGCCACATAGTGCTAAAGAAAGTTAGCTTTCACCTCATTACGATTTGAATTTTAGTTTATAAGAAATTTTTCATTTTTTTAAGTTTAGAAATTCAAATTGGAACTAAGTATACATGGAATATACATTAGATTCTATTCACAAATTAACTTCATAGTCATTTCAAATAAAAGCAGTTTGTTGCTGTTTTGTTTCTTGTTATATTCACGCGACAAAATTTTACATACCTCATTACAAACAAATAACTCTACTATGCACTACCTATCCTGGTTAGAAGTATTTTGTAAGATTCAATCGCAGTAGTGTCTATCAAAAAGATCTCGTCATCGGCGGTCAATTCATGTTAATGTAGCGCGCTCAATACTAAATAAAAATAAATACATACCAGTATACATTTTCTGTAATTAGATATAAACTCTATCCGTTAGAAATAAAACACGGCCAAAAGATTTATACTCAGTAAAGACCCAATGGGAACGTGGACTCAAGAATATGAAAACATTGTTTTTACTTAACTTCATAAATTGATGAAAGGCATGGAAAATTACGTCAGGTTTAACCCTATGATACATAATGTTCCCATACACGTATTGTTTTTATAAGAACATCAAAATTTGGAGACTGGATTTGCTTATTTTCTGACTTTTTTCAGCCTCAGACGTTCTCGTTGATGTTCTGGTAAAGAATTCTTTATAGGTATAGAGTTTTGTTGTAAGGTTTTATACATGTTATTAGAGCAAAATATAACAAGGGACTGGTAAAAGAAGAAATATTTATATCTTTAGTTGTGAAATTAATCATTGGTAGTCATTTTGCTCTTTTTTTTGTCTTCCGAAGAATTAAACTCAGCCTTGGTAAGTTTTGAAGGTGTTCTTAATTTTTGACCAAATCTCAGCCTGGATCTTCTTATAAACGATAAGGCGTATCGATATATTAAGGGCTTCATTGTAGGCTTAAAAACCTCTTCTGTCAATCGCCAGCTTTGCTTCATCGATTTTACATCTGTAATTATTGCACGTTATTGGTTTGATGATTAAGAAAAGTGATTTTTACATTGTTTTAGCTAAATAGTAAGGAGGGTTATAAATTGTAAAAATGAATAATGTTTATAAACTGTAAATCGTATGATTAAGTAAAGTGGGAAATCAATTTGTACAATAGGTTTCTGAATAGGCTGTAAGTACATGACTCCTGTAATGAAAATCTACAAAATATATACTTTAATTTTTTTTAACTTAACTTTTCATGGTCAATCCAGTCCATTTGTAGAACAACAACATGTATGGGTGTTAATCTTTTTTATTTCGGGTCTCGTGTAAACGTGACCTTAGTAAACAAGAACACCTTATTGGACAAAATTTGTCGAAATTCTCTCAAAATGACGAGTATATATAAAGTGGTTTTTACACCAAAAGTTTATCGCTTGACAACATCATAGAGACCATAATTCGTATG
This sequence comes from Darlingtonia californica, assembly GCA_032270445.1. Taxonomy (NCBI): domain Eukaryota; kingdom Viridiplantae; phylum Streptophyta; class Magnoliopsida; order Ericales; family Sarraceniaceae; genus Darlingtonia; species Darlingtonia californica. The sequence goes on from JAUBWS010111531.1 coordinate 8,131, forward strand.
TATTTCTCGTTTTTCTAACCTTGGAAACTTGTCATTTTTGTCCGGGTGAAAACCTTCTCAGATATATTGTTTTGTTCAATAAGGTATCTTTGGGTCATTGGGTAAATTATTTATTTTAGTGAATTGATTTTTAACTATCGCCAATTTTTTTACTCAAATGTCACAATAATCAATAATTTCATTTTGTGTATTTCAGTTATTATGATTTATTAGTTTTAGTGGAATTTTTTATATTTCGAATGGAAACGAGTGTTCTCTATTGTGGGATTCTCAGAGGCTATTCAGGACTGAGGGAGAAAGTCGGCATGGTAGACTGTTTCGCGGTACATGGAAAACATTACGTAATGTTCCGTTTGTTTTTATTCCTCTAATCATGGCGGCCAAAACATTACGTCATTGAAACGGTTTTTGATTCAATTGGTTGGTTCCGCGCTATGGCGTAGAGTTTTGGCCGCCATCACGAGAGCAGGAATGAAAATATACGGAATAAGTTATATGGAATAAATTAAATGACGTCACCAATTATTTGAATACGTCATTTTCATTTCTGACGTAACCAATTCACGTAAAAATACCTATTTTGACGCCAAAAATTAAAATTAATAACTACTAAGATCTCCCTTAAAGCACTTATACACTTGATTTTACAAATAATTCATAAATAATTGATAAAATTGTTGTATGAGTCGGTCATGTACGCAGTTTGCTCAACTGAAGTTAAGAATACAACTAACATCACAGAGCAGGAGTTATGCATAATATCATCATATTCTGAAAACATAGACATAGACTTTAAACAATACAAATTGGAAAAAGAAAAATAACATACCTTTGAAAGCCATGTAATGATCTTCAACTACATGTGTTTCTAACTGCATCCAAGGTTTGAGATTCGAGAGCGTGTAGCGGATACAAATTATTAAGGAGATAATGCGTGCTGTTCTGTAAAATACCACACTTACACCAAAATGTAAACATCCCGAACAGTATAAATTACTGACTCAAAATAACTATATCATCAATAAGTTTTTCTTATCGATGAGGCTTTAATGTTTTTATCGTATCTTATTATTGCTTGCTTTTTAATTTATTCTTTTGATAAGTTTGGTTTGAGAAATAATATACAAGTCCTCATTTTTCTGGTATGCAGTGTGTAGTATGTAGTATGCAATATGCATTTTGTACTTGCCGATTAAATATCTGGGGAATCAGTCCATTGTAACCAATCAAAATTGCCGTTTCATGCATATCTAAAGTCTATTTTCAACAAAACATTAATTTCAAGCATCATTGAATTCAATGCTTTTAACTAATTTTGTGCAAAATGTTCGTTTAAAAATGATATGCTATAAGGTATATCATTTTTCTACTCTTGAAGTGCGTTTTCAATGCATTTTTATGTGTTTCAGACCTGTTTGCTTTAATTACTACTAATTATCATTATCATCAATTAGCTTGAATTGTCTAAGTTGTTTACAGAATCTAACTAATCAAAGGTCTAATCAAGCAATCGAAGGTCAGTAATAATAAAACCAATTAAAGGTTTATGGTAGAATTTTGAAAAATTCATGATGATATAATTAAGATTTGTTTGCCTCATCCTTTTATACATTGGCTGTTCATGCTAAAAAAAATATTACAAAACGAGTATTCCTAAATTACATATTTATGTTAAATGTAATAGCCAGAGGCAGCCAACGAACTCATAAGAACGAAATATATGTTCAGTTTTTCCAGGAGGAACATTTTTCAAGACAATCAAGCAGACGTCAAGTGGGCTCAGCGAATTCAAAGTCACCGTCAATTTTCCTTGAGAAACTCTTATAAATTACATTCTACTATTCGAATCTCTGTAATTCGAAAACCTCTATAATTCGAACAAATTTTCAGGTCCCCTCGGCAAAATCCTC
>JAUBWS010111542.1:0-10040 GCA_032270445.1 Darlingtonia californica
TAAGTAATAAAATAATGCCAGGCTTGGCCGGTAGCGTTTTATCTGCCGGCCGCTCTTTTATTACAGCTAATTTCTCTCGAGGTCGGCAAGCATTACAAAGTGTTGCCAGTAAAGCGATTCACTTAACTAAAACAGTGTTTACGGCTTTAATCACAAAAAGTATGGCTACTGGTAGAGCATTGGCGTTCGCTGCAGCCAGTGGCGGTAAAAAAATGTTATCTGGTTTAGCAAGCGGTGCAGTGTATCTAGGTAAAACTGTTTTACCTATGGTTGGCCGTGCTGCATTAGCATTAGGCCGCGCATTACTGCTTAACCCTATTGGCTTAGCGGTAATGGCCATAGCAGGCGGTGCATATCTGATTTATCAAAACTGGGAAGGTATATCTACTTGGTTTAAAGAGAAATGGGATGCCGTTAAAGTTGCCTTTTCTACCTTTAAAACATTTCTAGGTACCTGGTGGGAAAGTGTTGGCGGTAATTTTAGCGGCGCATTACTTAACATCGGTGCGACTTTATTGAACTGGTCGCCGTTTGGAACGCTGTACAGCATTATTGCCAATGCATTAGCACAACTGGGAATAGAGCTACCCAAAAAATTTAGTGAATTTGGCGGCATGATAATTGACGGTTTAACCCAGGGAATTAAAAACAAGGCAGCGTCACTAAAAGCGGGTATCACAGGTGTAGGTGATAACGTGAGCAGTTGGTTTAAAGATAAACTTGATATTAATTCGCCCAGCAAAGTCTTTGTTAAACACGGTGGCAGTGTGATTGAAGGCTTAGAGAAAGGCTTAAGTGATAATAAAAGGACATTGGCACCAATTACGGATATCAGCAAACGCCTTAAGCAAGCGGGCGCAGGTTTAACCTTAGCAACCTCTCTCCCTTTGGCTGCAAGCTCATTAAACGCACCTTTACTGGATACTAGGCCACCGCTAACTCCTGCAAGCAACATTCAAAATCGGGCACCTAGTTTAGTCATCGAGAATTTAGTGATAAATGCTGCACCTGGTATGGATGAACAAGCATTGGCTCAATTAGTGACACGTGAAATTGAACGGCATCAGCGCCAAGCTGCCAGCTCGCAGCGTGCCAATTTAAGTGACCGTGATTAAGGGAAACTGATCAATGTTAATGAGTTTAGGATTATTTGTCTTTGGTTTAGATACCCTCGCCTACCAAACCTTAAAACGAGACACGCAGTGGCGACACAACAGCAAAAACAGAGTCGGTAAGACTCCTGCTTATCAAGCGATGGGCAAAGGGACTGATTCAATCACATTAAGTGGCTGGCAATCCCCAGAATTAGCCGGTGATAGATTTTCCCTCGAGGCGCTGCGCGAAATAGGTAATGTAGGTGATCCCTATGTACTCGTTACAGGAAGCGGCGAAGTATTAGGGTTATGGGTTCTTAATAAAGTCTCAGAAACACAAACGCTTTTTTACCCCGACGGCCAGCCAAGGCGAATAGAGTTTTCCATTCAAATAACTCAAGTTGATGATCAACAAATAGATCGTGTTGCTGCAATTACTGACTCGTTACTAATTCTTAACTGACCAAGGGGGTCTCTAACATGAGTTATGCAACACCCAGTTACAATATTATAGTTAATGGAAAGTCCATCAATCCGCTGATCAATGGCCGTTTAAGTCAGCTCAGTATCACTGATCACCGTGGCGACAAAGCTGATCAATTTGATTTAGAACTCAGTGATAGTGATGGCGCATTAGAAATCCCGCCTACAGGTGCAAAAGTAGAGCTTTGGTTAGGTTTTAAAGAACAAGGCACCCTCTCCTACAAAGGAAGTTACATCATTGATGAAATTGAATACTCTGATCAAAGTGGTATAGATACGCTATCTATTCGGGGTAAATCAGCAAACTTACGCGGCCCGCTGCGTGTAAAAAAAGAGCAAAGTTGGCATGCAAAAACCTTGGGCGATATCATCCAAAGCATTGCACAACGTAATAACTTAACGCCTGCGATTAACCAAGCATTATCAACAATCGAATTAGCCCATATAGACCAAACTGATGAAAGTGATATCTCGTTCATTAATCGCCTTGCTAAACGTTACGATGCACTGGCCACAGTAAAAGCCGATCGCTTGTTATTTATGCCCAAAGGCGCCGCTAAAACAGTTAACGATACCCCCCTGCCTTCTATCACTATCACACGTGACGAGACAGTAAGTTTTAGTTTCAGTATCGAAAATAGAGATAACGAATACACCGGCGTAAAAGCTCAGTGGAACAATAAGAAATATGCTAAGCGCCACGCTGAAGTAGCTGGTACCAACAAAGAAGTACTCACCTTACGCCACACCTACCCTAATCAATCAGAAGCTCGAGCAGCAGCACACGCTAAATGGAAAGAAATACAACGCGGTAAAGCATCATTAACGCTAGATTTAGCACAGGGAAATGCACAGATATTTCCAGAAATGCCGGTGTTACTGCAAGGGTTTAAAGCACAGGTTATGAAATATGATTGGCTGATTAGCCAGGTAAACCATCGATTAACAGATAATGGCTATTATGTGAGTTTGCCGTTGGAAGTTGGAAATCAGATTTGATGGCTAGAAAGAGTACTTAAAAAATATTAATTAAATATTAATTAAATATTAAGGAACTGTTAATGTTTTTGGTATATATTGGCGTTAACAACTAATCCTATTGATCGGTGTGGCTTGACCATCTGATTAAGGGAAGAACAAGCCGACCTAGTGTCGGTTTTTTCATTTCTAGGGCACCATAATGCAAGGAAGTAAGGTTTTAGCACCGTTAAGAACACGCATTTACATTGATGGATATAATTTTTATTATGGTTGTTTAAAAGGAACAGCTCATAAATGGCTAGATCTACTTCCCCTTTTTGAAAAACATATACTCCCCTCAATTTTAATTCATGATAAAGATAATCAAATTAGAGAATCTGAGCTACTTCAAGAAAAATCTATTAAGTTTTTTACCGCTAAAATTATTGAAAGCGTTTCAAGATCATCTGATTCAGTGTCATCTCAAGCTAGATATCATACGGCATTATCTAAAATACATCAGTCACGTATAGAAATAATTGAAGGCTACTATGCCGTAAACAAAATAAAAGTAAAAGTTATAGATCCTCTCAATCCTGACAAAAAACCTAATGAATGTGTTGATATACAAGCTTGGAAGGTTGAAGAAAAGCAAAGTGATGTAAATTTAGCACTGCAAGTGTACCATGATGCCATAAGCAACAATGTTGACCATGTAGTTGTTGTAACTAATGATACAGACATCCAACCAGCTTTAGAGATGATAAAAAATAACACTGATGTAATCATTGGGCTTGTGGTTCCTACACTTGATGGCCAATTGATCAACTCATAACGCTTATATTCACCAAAGCCGTTAATGTATTCAAAAATTAAATTATCCATGAAATCCTTTATTGCGAAATGTTATCAATCTTAACCTCTACTTTATTATCGTCAGATAAATACAAAGTAAGACTGACTGCAATAACCAATAGTACTAAGCCAACACAAATATAACTTCCTTGGGTTATCTTCGATTGCTCTTCTTCTGTTTTGGCGCTTTCTCTCATCGATCTTACGACAGGAGGTAGGCAAAGCAATCCGCCAACCACACCAACAATTCCACCGATAATGCTGCCGAAAAACAAAAACACTGAGCAAACAAGAATAGTTAAACTCATTACCCAGCCGATAAATGTAATGAACATACCGTCTTTTTTAACTGGTAGAGTAGAAACTGCTTCCTCAACAATCGTTCCCTTCGGCTCGGCCAATTCGCCCGTCTCCATCAAAGTATCGAATTGTTCAAGCGATAAAATCTTGACTCCATATCTTTCAGATTTTCTGACGATTTTTGGATTAGATCTTTCTCCACATACTAAATAAGTCGTTTCATGATCTACTTTTGGCTCAACAATGTAGCCCAGTAAATCTAGTTTACTGCTATAGGTATCGCGTATTTTTTTATTAACACCTGTAAATGCAACTGTAATAGCGTCATCTTCAAAATCCATGTTGCTATAATCAGTAGTTTCATCTCCTTGGTGATATGAAGTCCAATCAAATGTATCAATATACTCATGATTTAAACTATATATAGATAAGATACGATCAAATCGAAAAGTGCGGATTGAATTTCTGTTGTGACAAAAAGCTGTAAAAGAATCGCCATTGGCTTTTTTAAATACTATCTCTCTATCGGAACTTTCCCCCTCTGCATTTTCGTACTCCATATAGACATGGAGATCAGTAGAACTCATAACTACGCATCCTTTGTGTAAGTAATGTTACTTTTTAAGTTTGTTGTATTTTGCAAGCTGGCGGCTCAGCTGCTGAAGGCTGCGTGAACTTTCTTCATCAAGATTTCTGAAGTCGTCCAGTAAAGCAGCCTCATCTGAAGATAATTCAGGTGGAATTGAGTTGTGAGAACCAGTTAATACATAAACAACATCTACACCCAATAAGGATAGGCTGGCCAATACGTCGGAGGACAATCTCTGTTGGCCTCTTAAAACGTTATACAAAATTTGAGGGGAGCTTTGTCCAGCTAATCGGCTTGCCTTAGCGACAGATAAACCCAGTCTTTTTAATTCTTCTTGTAATCTGTTTTTCATAAAAGTGGCTGCATTAGCAATATTTGTTGAAAAGCTGCTATATTTACTATAAATTAGTATTTATAAACAGATTGATTACTAAATGTTATCAAATTTACCAGAGATAGGCATGGTTATGTCAAAAGAAACAACAGCTAAGCGGCCAGTGTTGATTCGTTGTACAGAAGAACAGCATAAGGAATTGGACAAACTCGCGGCATTAAGTGGCCGAACAAAAGCGAATTATTGCTTTGCAGCTACGCGCGAAAAAATGGCCCGAGACCAATCTTTGCTTGTCGATAATGACACTATAACGCCTTAAAAAAAAATTTACATGTCCACTGCTTGAAGGAGTTAGACACTATGGGAAGAAGCTATAACTGTCATGGGGGTATTTACGATACTGCCACTGCTTATTATTTAGCAGCAATGGACATTGGCGTTGCTGAATTAGCATTGCGTATTGGTAGTAAAAGCGTGGATTCGCTAAGTAAGAAGTTGAATATTGACAACAGATCACACTCGCTAACAGAAACAGAAGCTATGCGCATTTTAGAAGTCACGAAAGATCCGCGCATTTTAGATGCGATAGCCAACCGTGCAGGGATTATCTGGATAGATCAAGATAACATTCCAAAAGCAGCCAGTGAATTAGACTTATTTGAATCAGGTGCAAATTTTGCTAGCGCAGCAGCAGCTGTACAACAAGAGATTAGTATCAGTTTGGCAGATGGCGACATATCCAATATAGAGCGTTCTCGGATTGATAAGAAAGCGTTTGATTTAAAACAGAATTTACAAGGCATGCTTGAAACAATAGAGCCTTTTTGTAGAGATGATTCAGCGTAAAATTTTTAATGATGCTCTGGACTACTGTATAAATTAGCAGTAATATCCGCACAAATACACTGTGTATATGTACAGTTTTAAACTTTAATGAGAAACCTGCTACCCATGATCGAATATCAACTGAAACATCCAACGACAGGAAAGCCCATTTAAGCATGCGTGGTTCTCGTTACGGCTTAATATGCCCAGATTGCGGTAGTAGTTGTGCAATCAGAGATAGTGAAGGTTTAGCCCTCACGATTAGATCTGCATATTTACAATGTCAGAACGTAGCATGTGGCTCAACATTTCGTGGCATGTGGACTCTCACTCATAGAATGAACCAACCGTTAAATCCTAATCCTGATGTCAGTATTCCTTTGGCCACCTCAGCGATCACCCGTAAAATAAAGAAGGCCCAGGGGGATTTGAAAATGGATATTGATGATTTTTTAATCGGTGATGCACAGTGATTTTGCTTACCTTTACTGCTTTCGAAAGAGAGTGTCGTTTTGGATAGTAAGACACTTCAATACAAGATTGATAATTTCAATTGGCTTGCAGCAAATACTGACTCAGAAATGAGCGGTCGAAGCTCACAGCAACGTGCCATCGTCGAAAAATTTCAAGAGTTCTACTTCAACCCTAGCTTAATCCCTGCATTGGCGTATTACGACGAACTCCATAAAGACGAAATATCTGGAGAGTGGCGTGGCAGAAAAGCCAATAAAGATGGTTCGCAACCCTTACATCGTTCTGAGTTACGTTTAAACGTATCGTTTATTCTCTGTGCTATCGGTCTCAAAGTTGATTTTGCTAGTTCTCAAATAGGTAACCCAACCAGTGATGGTGATTTCTATTTTCCTACGCATTTAGAAATAGCGATTATCACAGGTTTAGTGCATACCAAAGAGAACGGAAAGTTAGGGGTTAATCAATCTTATCGGCGTGCCTGGAACTTTATTGCTGACTCTGGTTATTTAGGGCAATTAGAACGTTTCAATATAGTCGACGAAGAACAGCGAAATGGCACAATCAAAGAAACATACAAGGGTGTTTCGGCGATTAAGTTTATTGAACCGAGGATCTTTGTTGAGATCGGCGCTGTGACCTGGTCTGAGCTATTTGATTTACAAAAAGAATCTAAAAAGAGGCGTGACAAGGTACGTTCTAAAAAAAGCACGGCAAAAAAGCTGGTCAGCACTATTTATAAACGCAAAGTTAAAACCTCTTCTAGAATACGGGCTATTCTTTCCAAGCCATTTCAGGCTATGCGCAATCGTTACAAAGAGTTAAAGAAAAATTTCCCCGACAACCCTGCCGATTGGTATAAGCAAAAAGTTAGTTTATCTCTTGGCCTCACCTAAATAAACTCCTAGAAGTTATGCTCTTGATCGAGTAGTTAATACTGTGGGCGGCTTTTAAAAAAAGCCTTATCAAAGCCTAAGCACCGGTTAAAACGCCTTATATCCCCTCTTCTCGCGCTTTATTTGATGATATTTACTTGAGTAATTCAGCTACAAATTAAACGTATTAAATTTATCTGCTACTGATTATGCGCTATCTCACCTTAATTTTGTTTTAAGTTCTTACTCATGTTTATACTTATATATAATTAATATATATAACCCTTCTAATGCCTCGATAAATCGAGAACAGCTTTCTGCCGCCCTACGCTTCGCTTCAGTTGCCCCAAAAGGGCAAGCCCCTCTGGACACCCAAAAGATTACTCCGCTGCAGTTACTAGCTCAGTGCAACCTTCATTGATAGAGCATAATCGCAACGTTCAAAACCTAAGCATTGAATGAGCCACATACCAACGTAAGATCGATAAAGAGATGGTTAACAGTGTACGGAGTCTTAAAAGCGCTTATATGAGCTCTGAGGCCTATCTGCTCTTTTCAAATCCATCGAATAAAAAACAGCTGAGCCTGCATAATTCCGCATAAACTGAATTTACCTATAATCTAGCCTTAGAAAGCCTTATTACTGGTGATAGAGGTGCATACAGATGCATAGAAAAAGAAGATTAAGTTTCTGAAAAGACGGCAGGCTGGGTTCGCGGCGCCGCAGTGAGCCGTGGTGCGGTTTTAATGTTTATCAATATAAATTTAGCGGAGACCTTTACGGCTGCTAGAGGCTGTTACAGGAGCTCTGAGGGTGTTTTTTTGACTGATTAACAGGAAGATATTTGTATTAATTTAAGAGGGGATTTGATATAATTCTTGCGAGGTTTTGAGGGTTAATTATCTAATAATGCTGGCGTTTTATTACCAGCATTTAACTCGTTGTACCGTTAGCCTTTCTTACTTTTAATCATAGCCAATATTAATTCTCTGATAGCGTCCGATTCTGAATCACGGCCAATCAATGATAGGAAGTCTTCTTTTTCCTGGGCCGTTAAATAAGATGCTATGCGCTTATCTCTTTTGATGGCGGTGGTTGCTTTCTTCTCTTGCTTGGGTGAAGCGATAACTAATAGATCCGACTTTTCACCTTTGGCCTCTTGTGCTGCCGCTTGCATGATTTCAAATTTAGTTTTATTCATTGCTACTGCTCTCCCCTGTTATTCCTAGATGTTCAAACAGCGCATTGAACTGCGGTAATATTTTTTTACCCAGCTGTGTTGCGGCGCCTTTGTTTTCTGCTGCTACTTCATAAACCGTTTGGTTATTATTTGCCAGCCTGCGAATAAACTTAGAGTGATTAATGGTGAATACCGACATATCTGGATAAGTCGCGCTTAAAGTCATTTCAACTAATTTTGCATCACTGTTGTCAGTATTGTTAATCACCACGACGATATTGCTATTGTGCTCTTTTAACGCATTGATGTTTTTTATCGTTAGCTGTAATTCAGATATAGATTGGTAAGCGATCGGCACAATAATCACATCAACATAGCTTGCGACTTGTAGTAAACGCTCGTCAGGCTTGCCACCAAAATCAAAAATCATATTGCCAGGATGTAATTCTATTTTGCTACCTTCTGGAAAATGAAATAAATCTTCGGGTGCAATATGCTTTTCAAGTCGAACTGATGCATTCTCTAAATCATTGGTCACATACTTAAAAGGAATGTTTGCGGTCTTGTAAATAGTATAAGACAACGTTGTCTTGCCCATTCTGCCTAGGTTTCCGTTATTTATTAGTATTGTTTTGCTCATAATATTTACCAGCTGCTGAATTCATTTATCTAATTGTAGCTCACTGACTCATTAAGTCAATGAGCTAATGAGCTAATGAGCTAGTAGCTTAATAATCTACTGACCTAATGACTCACTAGGTCAGTAGGCTAATGAGTCATTAGATCTTTTATTAATATCAGTTGATATCCATACCGTTCTTTTATTACTTAGCGCTGTTATAATATGTTCATTATACATTTAGATGGCCTTATCAATGACAAAAGAGAATGTTCATAATCATGAAAAATATCCATCAGATGGGGCTGAAACATGGGATGAGTTATTGCAAGCAAGCAGCGGCTTTTCCTCAGTTGACAGAAAAGTGCTGCTTACACAAAAAGACCGTAATTTTCGATTACCTGCAGACGATCAAAATCAATTAGATTTTTTTCATTCGCCCATGCTCGACATACCCCATAAGGATGATTATGGGCTAATGGATATAAATCCGTTTGGACTGGGGAAAAAACCGCGTTTTTCTCCCATCGTCTATGATTTATCTGATGCGACCATTACCGTTGTCGGCTCAACTGAGTACGGTATCGCCACTATTTACGATTACGATATTGTTATATACATGATCTCGCACTTAGCCAGGCAGATGAATGATGTTAAATACAAAGTAGAGAAGGGCGAGATAAACCCGCGCTTACCGGGTAGGCGTATGCATGTTTTAACTTCTGATTTATTTAAACAGCTAAAAGTAACCGATGGTGGTAAGCAGCTCGAAACCCTATTAGCCAAGCTTAAGCGTTTAAAAGGCACCAATATAGAAATCACGGCTAAGAAAAATGATCACCGTCGCGATGGCTCATTCTCTCTGATCGGAGATTATATTATTGATTCAGAGACTAAAACGGGTAAATTGTCAGAGTTCTATATAGATATACCCAGCTGGGTGTATGACGGCGTTGTCAGAGTCACCAATCCTACTATTTTGACTTTATGTGATGATTACATGAGTCTAAAAAGCGGCTATCATAAGTTTCTTGCCCGTATTGCTAAAAAGAGCGCGGGGCAAAACTGCTGGGATTGGACAATAGAAGAGTTACATCAAAGAAGCGGCTCAAACCAACCGCTAAAGAACTTTAAATTAGATATGAAAAAAGCGATCGATAAATTACAAAAAGATCCATTGCCAGAATATCATATTAATTATCTTGAAACGGGAAAAGGGCGGCGCTCTAAAATGACAGTACAGATAAAAAACCGTACTTTACCAACCTAATAACTTTATTATCTGTGCATAACTAAAAAGTAAACTGTTAGTTAAACCGTACTTTACCAACCTAAAACCGTACTTTACCAACCTAAAACCGTACTCTACCAACCTAAAACCGTACTTTACCAACCTAAAACCGTACTTTACCAACTGAAACGATTATATCTGATTGATTAATATAAATTTTTTA
>JAUBWS010111553.1:0-10039 GCA_032270445.1 Darlingtonia californica
ATGTCTTAATAACTTTAATTTTCTTTTTCCTAATTTTTTAAACATTTTTACACCCTCCCCCCCCCCCCCCTTCCTAAGTTTATTCAGCAATTAAGATTAGTAACGTTGACAATGGATGTCTATTGTCGAGTAACAAATTGAAAGACCCCGAAAATTCTTACGTTAAAAATATCTCCTTTGTTTTTAGATCTTGTTTCCAGATTACATGGGTATTAGAGTCCAGTCCTTTGCGTGTACATGGTTAGCGAGACCTGGTTTCAAGGCTACATAAAAAGCAACATAAAGCTGGCACATTTTTCTCTAAGCGAGCTCGTGAATTTCTAAAACAACATTGTTTTTTTTGCTTTCTGGACTCTCGTTAGCAAATTTTCTAGTTTCCGCGGATAAGCCATTCATCAGTTTTCCATTGAATGTGTGTCTGATTTGTAAAGATTTGTTCCTTACCTTTGAACTGCGGAAACTAGATCAAACCAAACGAGGCGTGTACACGGGTTTTTTTATAAGCATATGAAATTTTGAGCTCAGCCTCAAATATGCTTATCTTGAAACGCAATTATCTTCCTAAGATTAAAGGCTTAAATTGTTTTTAAGGCCCAGGTCTTTCAATTGGTGTATTCCCTTCCTTCGAAAAAGCCTTTTAAATCCCAATCCTTAAAAACCAATTTCAGACTAAAATCTCAGCCTCATATGGTGTATGTGGTATCTTACCCCCTCCCCTTGTTCGCACTGAGGTAATCGAAATGACGTTATAAAATAATGCATTTTAGTTTTTGGTCTGACCTTCTCGACAAGAAAGTTCTTATTTCGAATGGCCGAGGGTGGAGCCTCTTTCTCTCTAATCGAGAGATCGACGAAAAGACTTTTCACTGACACTAATGAAAATAAGGTGATAAAAAATTTGAAAATAAGGCTCACCATCTGTACACCCTTCGGATTATCTTAATGAAATTAGATCCATGAGAAATCTGATTTTTTATACAAAAGTACTGAACACGTCAATGGAAATTATAACAAATTTAAAATATCTATTAGATTTATGAAATATATTCATATCATTGATGATTCAAATTTGTTTTTTCTTGTTTGTATTTTAAGCGGTCTACGGGGATTGGCCCCCGGTTAAGAATTGTTTAAGATTTTCAAGATGTTGAAAATTCCCGGCACAGAAGTAGTTAAACTATGTAAAAAGTGATGAAAAGTGATAAATGTGATTGCGTCGAATACTTTTGCGCTTACCAATACTTTCAAATGTCGCAATATTCAGGAAAGGGCCTATCTTAAACTTAATTAGTATGAATTATTGCGAATTTTCCATGTCACATTTTTTTGTTCACAAACAATAATATCACTAAGATATTTTTCTCCTTTCTGATTTTTTTTCTCGATTTTTTGCTTTCAACAGCCCATCATTTTCATCCGCTGATGTAAGTCTCTCGAAAAGGGTCGCACTACAACCAAAATTGAAATCACTTAGTCAGTATTCCAATAACTATTTCTCCAGATATGGTATGTAATATACCAAGTGCACATATAATTTTGAAACGTTGGTTGATTTTTTATTGAATATACAGATCCTGCACTAATGTGACTTTCCAATTTCCGCAAAGGTAACGGATCGAGTTAAGATTGATCCGACGACCTCATCGACAACCCGATGTCATTACACTAATTCGTAGCAGACGAGGTAAACAATCGCCCAATCGCATACCCGAATCCTACGAACCAATGGAATGTCATCAAATTAATGCACATTAGCGCAGGATCTGTTTATTCGTTACAATATATATGAAATACTCTTTCCTTGGAAAGCGTTCATCACTTCTTTATTCGTTCATTCTGTCCTTGCAATAATATGTAGCGTTACCATACCTATCTTTTTTACTTCGTCGTCCTTTTACACAAAACGGACCATGGTCAAAATCCACAGGTTAATAAAGACATCAAAGAGATCATCTTTGCTGAAAATCGATACGCTCAGCGTTCCTAAATACAGCATAGATGATATTGAGTTACAAAATTTTTGAGAAACATTCATTTAGAGCTATAAAAAAAAGAGTATGAAATTTGATTATTTATGAATGTATAATAAAAGGTAAGATTACACAAGTTCGAGCTTCGTGCATAATTTTTTGATAAATATTTGAACAAGATGGTTGTCTCATTTGGCCTTACTAGATACGTTCAGCGTAAACAAACATTGGAGAAAACGAAAGTGTAGTGCTGTTGATAAGAAAAACTCTCAGAAAACCTTGTTTTAGCCAAACTAGAGGGTTGTAATTTCAAAAATTTTCGGCCCGTCGGCCCCAACCATGGTGGGGCCTCCTTAGTCACTATCACCAGGCCCTTTTGATTTCAGCGTACTTCTACAATAATGATGCATCCGACCTGACATTATTATATGTTTCCCATTCAATCAGCTAAATGCCGAACAAGAGTTTCGTGGGTTCCATAGAATAGTAACTAAGTTTCTTAAAAAGAGTATAGGATAGGGGTCTGTTTCCATTAAAAACGCATCTCTTTAACATGAAAAATATATCGGATAGATATCACTACGCTCCGCTTCTGAAAGTGAAATAACATCCATCGGATAGCTTTTTAATACAATATTTTTCTAATGGAAACACTTCAAAAGACATTTCGTTTTCATTTTTGATACCGAATCACGCTTTCATGTTCCTTTTCCCTCAAAACAAACAAAATGTCGATAAAAGTAAGAGAAGTTAATGGGAGGTTTATTCCGTTTTGCAACAAAATATTTCAATGGTGTCCCCCCTTGTAAAAAGCATCGTATTGATTTTTAAGACGCGACGCTACGATAATTTGTATTAATGGAAATGGAGTCTATAATTATAATACATATGCACTGATGATGGAATAGTTTTCCGAAAAGCTTCTGCTTGAAATTTTAAATGCAATTTGTTGTTATTTTCTAATAAATGGAGTCTATTGTCACACTTGTTACAGTATAATCTGTAAAAGACCAGAATCTAACACGAGATGCCTGTTCTTTATGAAATTATACGCAGGTCTGACTTCAGCTTGAAATTCTACAAAATTTACAGTCAGCGCGCACATTCGCCAGATATAAGCCAATAAAAAAAACCGTGATATAATTACGCTAAATATGATATTAAATTATGCTTACACTTCAAACAAAGAAAAAACAACATAAATCCTATTTTCTGCATAATCTATACTTCTGATAAGTGGAACAATTTCTATTCATTTATTGTATATTTTCATATACATATTTCCTCAACTTACCGAGAGTATGATTAGCCTATATTAACTGGTAAGGAGGGCAATACTGGAAAATATTGACCACCGTCAAAAAGTATCGTCCCGACCTCCCGGAACAGTTATTATTGAATAAGTATTGTCCGCTATGATGTAATTTCAAACCATTCATAATGCTAGAAACTTTGTCTATTGTTTATCCGTGCAATGGTATTTGTCACGAAGCTGACATTGTTTTACACAAAATCTATCATGAGCAACGTTTTTCGGTTTGGGTACACGACGATAGCCAGTTAGTTTAGTCTCGTGATAACTCTTCGCATCGATTTTCACCAAGATAGCCACGAAATCGTTACAATATATATGTAATACTCTTTCCTTGGAAAGTGTTCAACACTTTTTTATTCGTCCATTCTGTCCTTGCAATAATATGTAGGGTTACCATACCTATCTTTTTTACTTCGTCGTTCTTTTACACAAAACGGTCCATGTTTAACTGTCACAGGTTCAGGTACACAACGATTATTGAAGTACTTAGAAAGTATTCTCTCCGGGATAAAAATCGATATTTTTACGTACGCATTCCCATCTAATGCTTTTTTCACTTGATCCTCATTTGGCTTCTTTAGATGGTCAAAATTACCACTCCGATCATCTGTAGGATACAAAATGACATTAACTTCTTGTTTATAAGTGACAATCTCTCCTTGTTGTAGACCGGTGATACCAAAACTTTTGCTACCGTACACGCTCCCGTGTTCTTTAGAATCATCGATTCCAAACCAGGCGCCAGGAATAGTGTTTTTGTTATTGCTTCCTTTCAGTTTCTTCTCCCTAATGATTTGTTCAGCGTCTTCTACGTTGGTAACATGCTATATTTTGGTATTTGTGTTAATATCAATGTCTTCAGTCGCGTCAAAATCATCCATATGTTTTCTTTTACCGGAGTCATCGATGAATAATGGGATGTCCAATTTTTCATAAATTGTCAGCCTCTTCAGTAAAGATATTGTGTACGAATAGGGCATCTGGTATGCCGAAAAATTATTAGTTTTTGGTTTTAGCTTTTACACAAATAGTTTATGTCAAGATTTGTTATTTCACAAGCTCTTGACTCAGTTGTCAATGCAAGCAGTGTGGTCAATTGAATCGTCCAATGGCAGTGTATTGATGAAATTCAGGACCCTTTCAACATCCAAGATAAAGGAATACTTTGGAACAGGAGGCCTTTGATTGAAAACACCTAACATCAGATTTGAGACTCTAGGGTTCAGCGAGAAAGTCCAGTACCCACTCCACATCACATCTAATGGGATGAATCTGTTGTTTACTACACCAACTATACCACTTTTCTCTTGGCTGATTCGTAATGAGAATTTGTTCCTGACCGCCTTACATTGGTGGTGAGTTTGGCAGCGGTGATGACGTTGGCAGCCCTTCTTGATACACCTGAAGATAGTTTTTTCCTGAGACTACCCAGGCCACTAGCCTTAAGGACCTGTAAGTTATCAATGGGTGCTGTTCCCTGCTCTTTGGGATTGGTTAAAAGATTTGGTATGTTTGACAAGAGCAACGGATTCCTTATGCTCAGTTCCGACAGCTTTGGAAACCATGGCTGAGATTGTCACGCTGGGGTGACTATAATCAGGGAAGTCATCTCCCTTTGAACTTTGGCTAGCACTCTTCCTATGGTGAAAAATGGGGGAAAGAATTAATTTAGTTCCTGACTCCAATCCATCTGGAACGCATCCTTTCATTGGCTGTAAGGGTCCTTTCCACGCATAATAGTTTGATAGCTGATTTGACACTCGAGACTCGAGATAGGTCTTGGGAGAGCTGTGTCTCTGACAATTTTTTGAAATACCTCTATCTGCGTCCATTGGCTGAAATCAATCAGATCTCTTGACTCGAAATTGGCCTCAACCAGATGGCCCGGGAGGTGTTCGACAGTGAAGGTGATTCCTTTGGACAAAAGGAATTTCCATATCTGTATGCTCAGATATACCAACATTGCGTTTCCGGTGCCCCCCCCCCCACCATCTTTACTAAGTAAGATAAGGCTACCATGTTGTCCATCTGAATGTGGATACTGTTCACGTGTTTCCTTTCCATTGAGAATGCCAGAATGGGTAGTTTTGCTGCCCAGGGACCCCTTGTTCTCTCCTTCTGACAACTTGCACCCCATCCCTCTTTTGAGGCATCTGATTGATTTACTAATTCATAGGGCTTCCAAATTAATGACTCCCCATTGTTTAACCTTAAATTCTGAATCCACAAGTGAATTTCCATTTTCGCTCCTGACAATACTCACAATACTACTACCTTGTCTAGCTGACGTATCTGTTGCCTTTTGAAGATATCTGTATTGGAGCGGGGCAGGTAGGACTTCTAGAGCTGTTGACGGCAGCCTCCCCATCACCTGAGAAATCTCCCTCACTGAAACTTTTTCCTTGCTCGCCATGGACCTGCCTTGTTCTAGAATCATGTGAACCTTCCCCTCTGGGAGGGATAGCTTCATTTTTAAGGGGATAGCTTCCTTTAATTTACACATAAAGCACTGTGGCAAGACGTCCTATTTTAGCGGCTCTTCTTACGTCGTCCCAAAGTTAACTTTGTCTTTTTTTACGACTGGCCTTTCGGTCACTGCCTAATGTAACTCTAATGAAAGGCTGAGACAGGTTTTTTTAGCTGGCTTTGATAACGCCGCAAGAGACAATAACCGTTTTTTATGACTGGCCTATACCGGTCTAACTACATGAGAAAAACCCAACTTTCGGTGTGGAAAAGTCCTTTTTAAGAGCGTGAAAAAATTTCAGTGTTATAGCTAAGAAACGGTCGGCTTTAAATCTGGTCTGAAAATTGTCACCAGAAAACTCAGGACGAGCCAATTTTTTAGCATTAACACCCTATCTAGATTGAATCAACAGTTTATGAGACAATTGTGCCAAATTTCATGCTATTAATAAAACGTGCATAATTTTCCCCAATACCTTTCAACCAAACGCCTTGATTTGTCTAATTTTTAAAAGTGATAGAAGCAATTTACAATCTCTCTCTAAAAAAAAAAGAACAAATTTCAACGTAAAAGTTTTTTTCTTGCATTATTACCAACAAAACTACAATATGGGTTGACCAAAATACTAAATGATTTCTAGGATCTAGCAAGATTAGGAGACTGTCATTTTGGAAAAAGTTAACCGTTATTGTAACTCTTGGTTAGTTCTTTCCTGGCAATGATATCTATCCTCCATCAGCAAAATTTGATTTTGGAGTTCCTTTACACAAATCGTATCATGCTCTTAACCGCCACCGAACGAGACGAGAACTCTTTACTGGATGGTGAAGTAGTGATAAATAATTCTTCCAGGAAGATAAATATTCACAAATGTTTAAATGAATTGCAATTTCGACTTTGAGAAGTTCAGACAATTTATTGGGTACTCGAACTAGGGAAAGGCTCATTGTTTAGTCCTTACAATAATATCGAGTCTTTACAATGATATCGAATCATTACAATGATATCGAGTCTTTACAGAACCTCGCCCCCAGGGCCTTCTGCTTGCTTTTTGATATAATGACGACGCGGAGGGACAAGGACTTGTGGTTTTTCCACAAAATTGTGGAGCAATTTCGAAAATAAGAATACATATATAAGTGATATGTGTGGAATCACCCCATATCCCATAACCTAGCCAAAACACGCCAAGGGACCAAAAAGTAAATTTCCAAGACAAATACGTTTACTTTCTTTGGAAAAATATCTGAGTACTGTGGTCTTTGAATTACGTAAAAAATTGAAACTACAGAAGATTGATACATGCTCATAGATACAAATATATTACGGTTTCACTTTTTTATTTACCACTAAATATAACATGGTTCAATACCATATAAAGGATTAGGTTGGAAAAAACACCCACATGCTCTCCTGATGAGAGAGTCCTGTAAAGTGTTAACATAGCAAATAAGCTAAAAATCTTTTGACTGTGTTCAGGCGAAAAATTTCTGCATAATCAGGCAAAAACGTTCTGCACGTTCAGGCTTTCCAGTTAACATAGTAGATATTGGGAGCAAAAATATCATTTGCTTGCAAATTTGGTAAGGATGTAAAAAGTAGCTAGGAATGTCCTCTTGGACGACCTGAATCAGATTCTTTTTACTGGACACAACAATTTTACCAATTTCAGTTTTTATGGCAATTTTTGTTATGTTGTATGAGACTTTCTATGGAGCAAAAAACGAGGTCAAAATCGAGGAAAGTAAAAAGCAAAACCATATATACTATTGTAAAGCTCGCAAAAAGGAGAGGTTTTAAACGGATCTACTCTATTTGTTTTTCGTTACTAGTAAGGAGTTAACGGGCAAAAAAGGTGAAAAAATGAGCCCTGGAAAAATGTTCAAATCCATTTTTCACCCAAACGATAAGAAATTAGTAAATAGTCGTTTAAATTTCTTCTCTATAGTTATTGGAGAGCTTTTTAGTGGTATAGTTGATTTTCAGTTTTAACAACGTGAAAAAATGATGATATTTTTGTTTCTGAAAATTCTTAAAGAAACCTTATACGACCCGACTTGAAATGTTCTGGAGACACACGTTTTTGTGCATACCAGTGGTCCAGTAAGACTCTTTCGTCTGATTAAGTAGTAAGGAACACAAATCCATAAAATTTACTTCCTTTACCAACTCATTCAACTTCAAACTCCCACTTGCTACTGGACTACCACTGATTATAGTTATGATAATCACAATACAATAGACTAGAAAGACTTAAGCGTTTTCTCCTCTCCGGTTGTATCCTTCAGACAGGTTGCTATCATATGATAGCGAGGTTTATCTTTACAATAATTTCCGCGACGTACTTCTACACAAAACGGACCATGGTCAACATCCACAGGTTCAGGAACACCATGATCAGAGAAGTACTCGTCAAGGATCCTTTTGGGAATGAAAATTGATATTTTAACGTATGCTTCTTTGCTATCAAGCAAATCTTTCGCTGATTTTTCTGTTGGCATGACCAGATCATCAAAGTCCTCATTCCGATCATCAGTGGCATACAAGATGACATTAACTTCTTGGTTATAAGTGACAATCTCTCCTTGTTCAAGACCAGTGATGCCAAAATCATTCAAAGTGAATTCAAAACTTTTACTACCATACGAGCTATCATATATTGAAGGATCATCGATTCCAAACCAAACGCCAGGAATAATGTTTTTGTTATCGCTTGATTCAAACTTTTTATCATTTTTGATATCCTTTGCGTCTTTTGAGTGGGTCACGTGATAGATTTTGGTATCTTCATTAATATCAATGTCTTCAGTCGCGTCAAAATCACTCATTTGTCTTCTATTACCATAGTCATCGATGAACAAGGGAACATCCAATTCCTTAAAAATGGTGATATTTCTCAATAGCTGCTTAACCAAACGCTCATGGTATGCGGAAAAGTTTGCCTGGTTTCTCCACTTCTTTAAGAATCTTCTTAAAATCTTTTTATTGAAGGCAAACTGATGCCGTTCTATTTTATCTTCGATGTTGTACAGGCCTTGCAATGCTAAAATGATAATAGTTTGGTCTATCTTCGGTTCCTTGTTGTCATCAAAGCATTCTGACAAAAACGTTTTGAAATGGGCTCTGCTGCTGTTACGGGATTTAAAGAACATTGGCAGATCCAATTCTTCACTTCGTTCTTCTGTCATTTCTGAACAATAAAATCCTCCATCATTGCGACGTTCGGAGTTTCGACGTCCTTTTTCACAAAACGATTCATGTGCAACTTCCTTAGCTTTGGGAATTTGATATCTGTTTTTATCGATGATTTTCTTGGGAATAAAAATTGATATTTTCAAGTATGTATTTCTACCTTGTACATTTTCCACTGCACTCTGTTTTGGCTTCTTAAGGCCATCAAAATTACCATTCCGATCATCAGTGGCGTATAGGATGACGTTAACGTCTTTTTTATAAGTGACAATCTCTCCTTGTTGAAGACCAGTGATACCAAAATCCTTCAAATTGAATTCGAAACTTTTACTACCGTACACACTTCCATGTTCTGTTGGATCATCGATTCCAAACCAGACACCAGGGATAATGTTTTTGTTATTGCTTGATTCAAACTTTTTATCCTTTCTGATAAACTGTGCGTCTTCTGAGTGGGTCACGTGATAGATTTTCGTATTTTTATCAATATAGCCGATATCTGTAATTCTATCAAAATCACTCATTCGTCTTCTATCACCATAGTCATCGATGAAGAATGGAACATCTAATTCTTTAAAAATGATGAGACTTCTCAATAGGGGCTTAACGAAGGAAAAGGGCATTTCGTATGCTGATAAGTTTGCCTCGTTTCTCCATTTCATCAAGAATCTTCTTAAGATCGTATCATCGAAGGCAAACTGATGCCGTTTTACATTATCTTCGATGTTGTAGAGGCCTTGCAATGACAGAATGATAATAGTTTGATCTATCTTCGGTTCCTCATTGTCGTCAAAGCATTCTGACACAAACGTTCTCATTTGGTCTCTGCTGCCATTATAAGATGTAAATAATCTAGATAAATTCATTTTGTCGCTCGCTCTTGCCAAAAACTCACATAAAGCTTTTGTTTACCACACGTTTAAATGCGATTTGTATCTTCTGACAAAAAGTCTAAACAACTTCTGCTGTTTCGTAATTTTAAGTAGACAATGCGATTCATCGTTTCATTTTTTCTACGTATAAAGCGTTTTCAAATGACAGTAATTTGATACACGTTCTTTTGTCATATAGGCGTAATTGAAAGAAAAACTTTCA
>JAUBWS010111564.1:0-10036 GCA_032270445.1 Darlingtonia californica
GATTGAATGACGTCAATATATTTTTATAGATTATGATAACTATGCATTGTATTTTTTCCGTTAAGTTCATTATCCAATTGAAGATTGTCCAATACGGACATGAAACTCTGAGTATTGGAGATAACGTAGTTTTTGATGACTATAACACATATAACTCACAAATATATAACTCACAAATAATTCACAAATATATAACTCACAAATATATAACTCACAAATATATAACTCACAAATATTGTTTCACATTGAAACGAATTGAAACGAACTTATTCGTTACCCGATAACCATAATATTCAGCAAGACTATGATGTTGACACTATAGTGATATTAAAACATTATTGATTGATACCACAGACAAGCTGTGCGAATAAACGAAAGGTGGTTTTGACAGGGTGACAACATTATTAAAGAAAAACGCAAGCTATGGAAACAGTGGAAAAAGGGTGGAAGCAAAGAGGCTTACCTCGATGCAAAAAGATTAGCGAAGGGAGCTGTCTGCCAAGCTAAAAAAAAAGCCGAAAAAAAACAAGATTGAGAGGCTAGAAAGTATGGAGGGAAGAACTACATATTCAAGCTAGCTAAATACCTAAAACACGAAAACCAAGGTGTGATTAGTGAAAACTGTATCAGAGACGATAATGGAAGACTTGCCTTCTCGGACAGCGACAGGCTAGCAGCCTTGAAAAACACCAATAGCGTCTTCTCAATAAAGAATTTCCTTGGAATCCTGATGAGCTATCCACTCAAGAGCCAATTGAAGGCTCACCCATACTCATCAAAGAGGAAATGACACTGGACGCTGTTAAGGCGATGAAGAAGGGAAAAGCGCCAAGTCCAACCGAAGTCGTCATTGAAATGGTTAATGCAGCGGTACCGAAAGTAATCACTCTGCTAACTACAAGGGTAAAGGTGACTCATTGGACCGTGGTAATTATCGCGGACTAAAAATGCTTGACCAAGTGTTAAAACTTCTTGAAAGAATACTGGAACCCATAATACGATACGATACGAAGTTGACATTGATTCGATACAGTTCGGCTTAATGCCCGGAAAAGGAACGACGGATGCCATTTTCATTCTTAGGCAACTTCATGAGAAGCACATCAGTAAGAAAAAGAGCCTGTACTTTATTTTTGTACCGACCTTGAAAAAGCGTTTGATCGCATTCCAAAGAAAAATACTATGGTGGTCTATGAGGAAGCTAGGGGCTGAAGAATGGCTAATTGAGGTTGTCAAATCAATGTACGAAAATGCAAAATCTAGGCTCCAGCCTATTTGCCATTGTAATGGAGGCACTCTCTAGAGAGTTTCGTATAAGCTGTCCATGACAACTCCTGTACGCTGATGATCTAATTATTGCAGCCGACTCTGTTAATAACCTCATTGAAAGATTTAAACTCTGGAAGGAAAACTTGGCTTCCAAAGGCCTCAAAGTTAACATAAAAAAGACCAAAGTAATGTTCAGCCAGCACGATACTGCCCCACAGAATGATAAATCGAAATACCCATGTGAAGTTTGTGGCTCAGGTGTTTGCGGAAACTCAATCTTCTGCTCCTCTTGCCAGCACTGGATCCATCATAGATGCACAAACTTGAGGGTTCTAATGGCTGATCCAAACTTCAAATGCAAAAAATGTAGTGATGAAAAGACCTGTTTTAGAAGACCAACCTAAATCAAAGTTGGAACTGAATCGCTTGAGGTTGTTAAATCGTTTTGCTACATTGGTGACACCATATACCAATCTGGCACTTGCTTTGATGCAACCACAGCAAAAGCGGGACCGAATCAAAACTGGACGTGACATGGTCCAACCCCCAAATAGAGGGAACCACGGACTTTAAACCGAAGAGTAAGAGTAGGTTTCGAGATTATGAACGAAACTCGTTTTCTAACAATAATTTACTCGTAGTAAAGGAGTAAACTAATTTGGTACGGGTTTGAAACGATTGAAAACGATTAATCTTGATATATCAAACTCAGTAAGCAAATTTATTCGAATCATCTGCTGACTGAAACAATATTTTACGAACAATTTAATTTAAAATTAAACAAATTTCTAAAAAAAATAACCCATTCAGTGCCAAACACTGCGTATTTTTGCGGTTCTGGACGTCTGGGTACAGAGTCAGGATCCCAGCAACCCTTACGCCAGGGAGGGTTCCTGGCCATTCATCAAATAGACTATATCTAAAGATTACCAAAATCTGAAAATATTGCGGCACTGAAATGGTTGAAGCGAATAAGGAAAAAAATGAAACGAATTCAAAAAACTAATTCAAAAAAACGCAAGAGAAAAACGAATTTCTATATAAATGAATTTCTAAAATGTTTCAAAATATCTCGAAAATGCTTGACTTGATTATTCAAAAAGTTATATTAAAAAAGAAAAAAAGAGATATTAATTATGTTTGTAAAATTACTTTTTGAATTAATATCCTTCTTTCAATATCAGAACCAGGTTTTCGTCGTATTGAAAACCACCATGATAATCTTCCATGGAATGATATATCGTGTTTTTCTACAAAATACATAAAATCATTTCTTGTACGACAATTTTGAAGCTACACTAAAGTTTGAGTTAATGAAACTTTTGATATGCAGTTTATTTCGGATGCATTGCAACACTGGCGATATATTTCATATTTTTCATCTTAAGATAATAACAGGAACTGTTCTCTAGTGCACAAGCGCTCGCGCTGAAAAGTCTTTCTTGACATAATCCTGATAATTCAGTTCCGCTTCCTCCTTTAACCGCACGCTCCGCTGTATAGAGCGAAGGCGTGTCGGGCAGCGAAAAAACAGATCTGAATGTCAGGTAATCTTGAAATTGAAAGTCTGAGGGGTCAGCGATCTTGAATGTAACTATTTTTAGAAACCTCTGCTTCTTTCAGGTCTTATTGGTATTTGTTGTTTTGGAATTATGACAAAGATAAATTTTATATATTCGATTTGCTTAGGATACTTTGCTTATAATAAACACGTGCATTGTAATATATGATAAAAATGAGAAAGATATTATAACGATTTTATTGTTGTTTTTTTTGTTTATAATATTGAAATGTTTAATAGAAAAAAGTCTTACCCAAGGTTTTATGTTCAATTTATTTTTGTAGAATTTATATACACTACATTTTTGAAAGAAGTCTTACATTTATTATAATAAAATTCTTTATATCCTATATTTGTAATATATTATAGAAAAAATCTTACACACTTTTCATATTTGATTCATCATAACAAAATTCTTTATACACTAGATTTAATATTGAGAAAAAGTCTTATAGAATTTTCATATTTAAATAGTTTAAATTTATTTGTATTGATTTTTGTTGACTGGAGCTTTTGGCCGATTAACTTTTGACAGATGAGAGGTAATAAAACAATTTTAGTCGAAATTGAATTTTACGATTCCGAGGAGAACTGTGTTGAAATTATTCTTTAAACTTCCCACCTTTCATGATTTTCTTCTGATATTAAGAATGTTTAATTTCGAAATGATTTTGCCAGCTTTAAGGGTAAAATCATTTTTTGGTGATCTTTGAGCATGGACATATAATTCTTTTAACGCTCTAAGTTCGACAAAACATTTTCTTTAGGATTGATTGTGCTAACCAACAATCTTAGGAAAATTAAATGAGACTCTTACTAAATTTATAAAGGACATCAAAACCCAAAAGAAAAACTCAATCATGTCATTCCATCCCTTCTCGTCTCTAGTCATGCCAGAATATTTTTTTCCCGTGAGTTTGCACGATGTATTTATATTACCATAAAGGAATGACATTTCAAGGGAATAAAATTTCGTTATTTTTCACTTTTGGGTTAGTAATTGTAGATCTCTCTCGGAATCGGAGTTTATTAGGTTTGTCCAAGTTGTCCTTTACTCAACGCGAGCAATAGTGGAGGACCAGAATAAGTAATAAATAACCAAAAGAAGTAATGAATTTGCAATTTTTTATAATTGAAGCTCTCCAATGCGGAAAATTAAAATCTACAAAACTCAAGCTGATGTCATAGATGAAAGTTTTATATTTCCTTTAAGATTTGGTTTGTAAATTTTTCTTTTTAAAATACATAATTCTTCAATTCTTGCTTGTTTGGCTGTAGGGGAGAAATTCATTTTTTGTATTCAACTTTCTTTCTTTCAATTCGGCGAATCGAAATAGTCAACTGCCAAATGTGAAAGTATTTGCTGTTTGCCAAATGAAATTATATAATCTGCTAATTCACGAAAATTTCATCCCATATATGATTATAACAGACATATAAATATCTTTACCAAATCAACCAGCAGGAAGAAGAAAGTGCTCGGATTACCCCTATGCTTTCTTTCTAGTGTATTAATTGTCAATGAAACTATAAAAATATGTTACTGTTGATTCTTGCGTTGATCGTTGGTGCTGAAGGGCTTTCATGTAGAGCAAAAGGTCCTTGTGGATGTGAACTGGATGATGGTAGTGGGTATATTGATCTTTCACCCATGATGAATTACGGAAAGAGTCCAATGTAAGTATATCTTGTTGCGAATCGTGTAATGCTACAGTGAATCATGAATTTTGATGGCTTTAATATTAGGTCTATGAAGCTGCGGTTTTGCAAATTCATCATCACTAAAAAGCATGAAAGTTTTGACGTAAGCAAACATTTCTTATAAAATTTATCAAACGTTTTGTTGGTTGTAAAAGAACAATGAGAGATCGAAGACAATTTATTGTAGATTTCGATTCTATTAAAAATGACGATTCCTACTTGATTTACAATTATCGACCTAAAATCGATGACAGAGATTTGATTAGATCAGTCTGACCTTATTTTAAAGTAAATAATTTTCTGTCAGAACATAAGCGAGAGAAAGGCGGATCCCCCAACCCCATACTCAATTTCTACACGACTGGTCCTGACACAGGAATAATCAGCTTTTTTTGTCGTTTTGATATTATTATTATCATCATATAAATAGGTTCATGGCTGTGCCAATGCAAGTAGGAATATTTTCATTCAGCGTTGATCTTTGTCAAAAGTTCAGATGTGTGAGCGATGGGGATGCGTTGGTAAGTGCACAACTTTTGTTTTATTTTTTAACCTACGCGAACATTGTCAAACATGAAATTTGTCCATGATGGGAATGGAATATAAATCCAGTAGGTTATGAGTTACGAGAAATATAATTACCTTCTATATCATTATGTCGCTGCTAACTTTTTAAACTTGAAACCCATTAATAAAAGCTAAAAAAAGTAGTTTACACAGACAAGTGAAACATTGCAACCAATAAACATAATCATTTTTTTAAAATTTCATGTGCGCATCAAAATTATTGGAAAATAATTAAAACAATATATTATTAATATAAACTTGATAATTAATTTTCTTTGCATTGTGATACATGAAATTTTTTTGTTTTTTGTAATGTGAAATTTTAGACGAGAATCAACTATGCTTTTCTCGAAATTCAATTATCTGAAGATCTAGCCTTGTTAATTCAAGCATTTCCGAATTAAAGTTTGCTGTGTGCATCTATTTGATAAAAAACAGGCCTCTACAGGGCATCCGGAAGGAAAGTAAGGAACGATGAATGTTACTTACAAGTATATCTGAAGACACTCATGCAAAAAGACTTATTTAATGACATGCAGACATTAAAAGGTTAATAGAACTTTCGTTGAAAGCAGACTCAAATCATGCAGTGGATAGCTCAGTTGCCAAGGTGCTGGCCTTGTAATGCATGGGTGATAGATGTTTCGAATTCTACACGTGACTGCTGTTACTCTAAGTATCGACTTTCGCGTTGGTGCAAATATCGAAAGCAACGGTTGTTACTCCTAGGGTAATGGCGGTTGCGTTCAGTGAGAGCCTACAATATGAATCTTTGCCTCGAAATATGGGGAATACACTTCATAGTGCAGGCCCACATTAGCTTAATGGCAGGCAGGCGGACATCTAAGGAGTAAATAAAGACTTGATTTTACGGATTACCAGAAACATAATGTTTATCATTAACGTTCCGTTTTTTTTTCTGATACTCTGTATGATATATTCTTCCAATTGTATTTTTTGTTTATAGATTTGTGCAACCTCTGCCATGCAACAGACATTAGTGACTGCAAATACTCTTAGTAATTTCGAAGTTAATGACGACAGAACGATTGTATTCATTTACACAAACACAAGTCAAGGAGAGTAAGAAATAGGTTTATGTACTACTTGTCATTTTTTGTTGCTTAAACGACAGCGTTTATCAGTCTTTTTCGGACACAAAAGTGCATGACGAACGCATCAAGATCCCGTATACGTTCAAATTTTTCATTTTCTAAATATACGATTGTCTTTGAAAAAATACCGAACAAATAATTTTGAAATGCACTGTAGCAATTGCTTATTTCAGTGTGTTTTTAACGACTATGCAAATGTAGCGAGAAGAAACTTCTTACGAGTCCAAGTACTTCGGTTTCAAGCAAAGGAAATGCCTACCGGGTTATCGTCAACATGTTTCTTTATTTCGTAAAAGGCAGTTAATTTAAATGTTTCAATTTAATCCTGTATTGCTAAGATTTTGAATATTTGACTCTTTCAAAGAATCTAAAAAGAAGAATTCTAAACAATTTATAAATTAAATCTGTAAAATTATTATTTTCAGAACGATAACAACACGAATCACGATGCAGTGTTCACAAGAACCAGGAATAGGTTCTTTGTCAACCTTTGAAAGTGCAGATCAAAAAGTATTTGTAAGTCTTGTTTTTTTATGAAGTGATTGCATGTAGCGTCCCCATTGTTTTGTTTATTGCAAATTTCTAGTGTCTACGTTTTTCGTTAATTAAGTCATCCGGTGAACTATGTTTCTTACGTTGCACTATTAAAATCCTCCTGGCTTTACGGAGTGTCAAGAATATCGTATCATCAATAACGTAGAGAAACGAATACCTTAAATATTAGAGTCTTCTTCCTTCCAAGTTGGGGACGCGTATTTCCTCTAAAGACGGCGCCCATTTACAATTGTTGTCTGCATTTCACTCCACAAGGAAGTCATCCAAAACTCCCTCATTTGTTAATTTTACAGATAGTATGATAACAGATTTAGACTTAATATTTCCTTTTCCTTCTTTTTTCTCTGCTCCGATCGTTTTTCTGATGAAAACGTATCGATTATACGCCAAAATCTGTCTGCTCAAATTCGTATTTTCTGATCCTAGATGTTCGGGACTGCACATTATAACTCAAACACGTTACTGTAAGGCCCGAAACATTTTGACACTTATTTCTAACTCTCGAGTTTAAGTTATTTAGAGCATATCTTACATCGATGGCAAAGTTTACCTAACAGACGTTTAATCGGATGTGTTTTCAAATTTCAGACAACAACGTTAACATCACAACATGCATGTTTGCATTCAAGAGGAGGTGGTTATGACAAATTTAAAATTTTGTTTTTCATACAATTTACAAAATATCGACTATGAAATGCGGTACTCCTTAAGAGAACGGAAGAAAGCAAATATCGAAAGTTCTTGACTGATAAAGTGTGATATTTTATTGATCTTCTCTGGTCGGTTATGCATCAACCAATATGTTTTAGATTCAACTATACATGTAGTCTAGATGATAATCAGTCAATTTGCTTGGAGAAAAACGAAAAATGTGATGATTAAAAGAAAGTTAAGACTAAAAAATTAAACGAAAAGAGAAATATTTTTGGTTTATCGTTGCTTTTCAATTATTTTTGAAATTTTATTAACCCTTAAGCAAGAGCCATTTTTTCATATTTTCACTTTTCTCGACATCGTCCTGGAGCTCCTTGGTCCCTACATAGGGGTCCTAGTCCAATAAAATTCAAAAACTCGTATCCAGGACTGGACCGGGAATGAAACGTTAAGTGTTAAATCGGCAAACTGAGCCGTAGAACGAAAATAGACTACAACGTACAATTGTCAACACTTAAGTGATAAACAAAATACCCTTTGAAAGTAGTGACAGCAATCAATAAGTGTGAAAGTAAATAAAAACTAAAAATTAAAATAAATAAAAACTAAAAATTAAAATAAATGGGCTCATCAGTTGCTGACCATGGCTACTTTTTGGAGGGATTTAACGATCAATATGTACAGTATTAATTCCATGGCCCTCCAGATCCGGGTGAGTCAAAGAAAGTGCAATTCTTTGAGCAAATATTTTGAACAAAAAAAAAAAATTTTATTTCATTTTTTCATATAGAAAAAGGCCTTAAATTTTGGTATATGATGCTTAGGATTCCATCTAGCAGATCAAAAATTATAAGCCAAGAATCTTGCAGAGTAAGGTTTCAAAAAAGCCAAAAACTGGATAAAAATTACAAGTAAATTTAACATTAAAACAGCTGTTATTTCTCAATGTGTAGATTGGAAAAATACAGCATGAAATGGTTCATCGTATCAAAAGAACATCTAAGTAAAACGAAATACATTTCAAAGCTTTCAATTTTTTCTCATTCGCCAAGTGTTATTCATTCATGTCAGCAAATGTATAATTTGCGTCGTAAAACATGGATTTTCATAGTTACGCCGGCTTTTTCAAAGGCTGTCCATTCGAAATTTTCCACCCTATAGGATTCACCATAATCATCGCACGCTAAGTTTGTAGTCGTTTCCAACTTAAAACTTACAAGTTCCGACGTGTTGTTTCCTTGCTTAAATTCTATTATAAGCAATTTTCTTGGTGTTTCAATAAAAATAGGTACATTTTGATATCAGGAAACCAGAAAGACCAAAACTCTTCAATGCTCATTTTATTTGTGTCTTGTGCATGTATAAGGACTATAAAAATTAAATCTTACTTTTTGTCTTTCCTTTAACACCTGTTTTGAAGTGCGTACATGTAA
The DNA here is from genome assembly GCA_032270445.1 of Darlingtonia californica. Classification (NCBI taxonomy): domain Eukaryota; kingdom Viridiplantae; phylum Streptophyta; class Magnoliopsida; order Ericales; family Sarraceniaceae; genus Darlingtonia; species Darlingtonia californica. The sequence goes on from JAUBWS010111564.1 coordinate 8,856, forward strand.
TGCGAAAGGTCCCTGTGGATGTGAAATGGATGATGGTAGTGGGTATATTGATTTATCACCATTGGCAAAAGCTGTTGGTAAAATTCCGATGTAAGTTGTCACCTTTATTATTGATTTTAAGTCATAAGTGACCTTATTATAAAGACTGCACAAGTATGCTCATTTTGGGAAAATTGATCTTCCCGTTTACTTAAGATGCATGAGCTGCTTTTGAAAAATGTATGTGGTATAGCCAACCTCGGAGATGGCGTTCAATAGATAACTTAAGGAGCTATATACTGAAGTGTACACTTTTTAATGAATGCTCATGATAATTTGATCTTGATAACATTTCTTCCTGAAGAAAACACAATAGATCTTGAAATATGGCTGATTAAAATTGCAAATATAGTCTTCGTTTTCAATTAAAGTAACTCTGCTTTTGATGATATGTTCTAGCTCAATCTTCTTTTCGGAATGTAGGATTTTTATATACTTTCACACATGGGTTTCTAAGTAATATTGTAAAGTCATTCGGAGTATTATAATATCTCGAATTTCCTGATGGCTTCTAAAAATTAGACATTGTTTTAGCGTTCTGCAAACTTTTTCATCGATGTTACTGATTCTTGCCGAGGATTAGTCAAATTGCTTTCTCTATAATACATTAAACAAGTATTGAATGCTGTTTTTCTCAAGTTATTGACGCTCTACAAAGAAATTATTTTTTCTGTAAACTGATTCGCTTAGTTTGGTTTTTTTATTTAGGTTTACCAAGGTTGCAGGGAAAGCTGCTGGCTATGCATTCGATATTGATTTATGTAACGCATTTATATGTGGTCATGCTAAGACCAAAGTAAGTACTGTGTAAATATTTTGTCCTTCTAATTCCAAAAAAATTTAAGTGGTCGAAAGCGGCCGAAAGGACATTGGCACACGAATTAATGATTGATTGTTTGAATGATTGGATAAGTAAAGAAATGAATGAATAAAGGAATTGACTATTTGATTTTTCTCAGTCATGTCCATTTAAATGGACATTTTAATAGTTATTTTCGAGACATTACAAGTACCTTACTGATAAAAGACACGGGAAAGATTTTAATTTAGTTAAAGACCCTTTCCTTGAAGGCATTTCTCATTTTTCACAACACCTCAGCATTGCTAAAATCAGGTCATGTATTTGTAATGATAATCTCTCA
>JAUBWS010111575.1:0-10034 GCA_032270445.1 Darlingtonia californica
AGAAACAGAGAACTTGTATATTATTATAGCTAAATAGCCCTGCTAAGAATCTTTACTTTTCAGAAAAAAAGAATTCGAAGTAAACTTGGTGCTTTAGCATGCACGTGACAAGTATGACATGCTTGTTTCCTTTTGCATTTGGAAAATATAGCTATGCCCACCTTTTGCTGGAGTTGTGATGCGAAATACCAACCAAGCAAATGCTTGAGAATCTTCAAATGAACGAGGAATACAGTAATCCAGGAATCTTGAAAATTTTCAACAAATCAGCTAAATGTCCAACTGTTTGCGACACTTTGAATTTCACCTTAACTCACAGGACTTCTAACATTCTAAATCGAACTGCAGATGTCCTTCTGGCTTTTCTTCTGGTTTCCTATCAGCATTACATACCTTTTCTAAGTAGCATTATAGCCAATTCAAAACTGTCCCATTGGTTTCTGGCCAAAATTAACGACTGAGAGTAGCCAAAGGCCGTTGCTGGCCCAAACTAAGATTACACCATGGGCAAAACGTCGCTCGTAACGATGGCTAAACTAAAAGATACCTCCTCTACGAGGGTTAGCTATCAAGAAATGCTAGCTAGCTAGCTATAAAAGATAGCTTTTGAATTTTTTGTTTTGAAGTAGTTCAAAAGCTATAATTTAGGTATTTTTCAAGTATTCTATTCTGAAAAAAGTCTTGGTCTTTGTGCCAATAAATTTAGATAATAATTTTAACACATGGTTTATCGTTTTTGACAATTGTTGTTTTTGTTGTTTTGTGGTGTTATTTTTTGTCCATAAGTTAAGCATAAATAAAATAAGTAAACTTGATTGGTGTTTGTGCCCACAAGAGAAATCGGCGTTCAAGCCAACAAATATAGAATACAGAATAAAGAACTTGGTGTTTGTGCCCAAAAATATATATAATCCTGGCATTTTCGCTCAAAAATATAGAATATTTACGTTATGCTCATAGATATAGAATACTCAACGGCGTTCGTGCCCACAAATATAGAGAAGTTGACGTTTATGTAAGCATACAAATAATATTTTGTAAGTATTATGGTTTTTGAAACAGTCTTGCATGGAACCTTTAGTCAATCTAGTCTAGAATTTGACTAAATTGACAATAACTCAAACAGGGCAAAAACGACATTCGCTCGCATTTTATGTCAAAATTTGCAAAATCGGGAAATATTATGATCTCAAACGGGTATCACTTAGCCATTTGGGTGACGTTGACCATTTTCTGGTGGAGTGTTTTTCAGTTGCAACAGCACGCAATGCTGTGTTACGTTTACTTAAAGAATCCTCCCATCGCATAGAATTTTTGAAACTTTTTTGTTCACTGGCCTCAAAGGGTTAACGTAAACGTAAGGATGCAAGAACATTTTAACAACTTGCGAGTAGCAGTCGCTAAAATGCGCAGAGGAAGCATTCTAACAAATTGGATTTCAAAATTGTGGTTTCACGGCAGTAGCCACAGCACCGTTAGTAGAACTCTGGAGCATGGTTCGCTTTTTAAAATTAATTTTTACCTTTAGTTTTATTTAATAAGTTAACAAGAAAATTTATGACCAGAAGGGTTCAAAGAACAATCATGTAATTAGGTACTGCAAACTGTGTTAGTGCCGTCATGGCTCTTGTTTTTCCTCATCAAACCTTATTTCCCTGCTTTAGCCCAAAAACCGACCTGGCTCATGGGCTTCTAATAGTCCATTTAAGTCTTAAAACTTGAGCAGTATGCTCTTATTGATTTTTGATGAATTTTAAGTTTTATTTGATTCTAGTTTAGCTAAAAAGTGTTTTAGTTTATGAATGGGTGACTTGTTTTCTTTATGGCTGATGTTTTTGTTTTTATGTTGTTTTTCATGCTTGTACATTATGCATGGATTTTTCTCCATAACATTTTATGGCCTCAAGATTTTATTTATATATGTTTTCTTGTATGTAATGTATCAAGGGGCTCGTGTGTTATTGAAAATATAATACCTTTTTTCTTTTTAATGATGATGTCAATTTTTCTCATTTTGTTTTTGTTAAAAATATGTATTGTCTACTATATGATATACATCAAACTGATAAGTTGTAATTTCAAATATACTGTAGTGGTAGTGTAAAATTGTGACGTGCTTTTTGACTGAAAGAAAAGTCTTTACGTCAAAGACTTCATGTTTTTTATGTATAGTTTGTTTAATTTAAGTAATGCTATTAGTCTTCGAGGCGGCATACCGGAAAAGTGGGACCCCAAGTGGGACCCCAAAAAACCGGATAAGTGGGACCCGGGACCCGGGACCCGGGACCCCAAGTGGGACCCCAAAAAACCACAAAAGTGGGACCCCGAGTGGGACCCCAAAAACCGGAAAAGTGGGACCCCAAGTGGGACCCCAAAAAAACCAGAAAAGTGGGACCAGGGACCCCAAGTGGGATCCGGGACCCCAAGTGGGACCCCAAAAATCCAGAAAAGTGGGACCCCAAGTGGGACCCCAAAATAACCGGAAAAGTGGGACCCCAAGTGGGACCCCAAAAAAACCGGAAAAGTGGGACCCAAAGTGGGACCCTAGGAAAGGAAAAAAAACCTGGAACTGACTCATTTAATGGACACTGTGTGAATAATGATGTTCTTATCGTCCTCGTCGATGTGCTCAAGTCTTGCATTTTCTAATAGATTACATTGATCCAACTTTGCCTCATGTTAGTTTTGGACCGGTTCGTTTTTTATTTATCCTTGTCTTGTTGAAAGTCCAGTATGTTGTTGAATATTGTATTTTTTATTATATAACTATGTGTTACATTAGAAATTTACAGTTTCAAAAGGATTTCAGTCTTACAATCTTGAATCGAATTGGTTTAGTTGTCTCGCTATCTCCTCTTCTTTCTTAACGTATATATAAGGAGAAGAAAGACAGAAGAAATTCTTTAAAATTAAGATAGCTGCAAACCTTCAAAAATGGGTGCCTCTCAGTGTCAGTCTAACACGTCTAATGGTAAATATTCAAATTTTTGTTGAACACATTTTTTACTGTCACTGTAACATAAAAGCAGGGATAAAATTGGTTACAAACTTTGAGTGAAATATTATGCCGACTTAGTTTAAAATATTCCCACCATTGCTGACTTTTGAGCCAGCTTTCTGCGATGGTTTGTTTGGAGTTGGCCCCAGTATATATATATACACTTTATACAGAACTTCTCGGTGTAAAAAAATAGAAATTAACCATCATTATAATCAAAACCACATTTCATTTTTGCTGAGCATATTCAGCATAGTTTCTATTGTTTTAAAACTCTTTTTTACTGAATATAAGGAATGTAGACAAGCATATTTAAGTAAAGGCTTCTCAAGGAAGTGATGCTTTGTGTACATTGAGATGTATAGCTCCCCACTATTTGGCTTGTTATGGAGAGTGATGGATGTGTAGATTGAGCATACTGTTATTGTTTAGCCTTAAAATAGTAATCTTTTTGTAATCGTTTCTTTCGTATGTACACCTTTCTCTTAATACAAATCTGATCTAAATATTGGTTTCTACGTTTATATACCCTAGCAGAAAATAACTAGAATGTTCGATTCTAGAAATATCTTATTGTAACGGTAAACAAAAGATGTATTGTTCTATTATGCTCAATGTTCGTGTGAATGAATCACTATTCGATTGTTCTCGAATTTCATCGTGATTATTCAGCGTTTTAATTGTTCAAAAAAGAATGTTCTTAACTTTTCGTGTATATTCTCGCGTTCGCTACATTCCCACCACCGAGAAAATTAATCGTCAGGGAGCGTTTTTCTGACAATTCTGTCCCTTGCTTCTCGTGTGGCTCTTCTGCGATGTCTTTTTTGAGCAATGTTCGTTTCGTCATCAACTTCATTCTGAATTTGTTCGTCCTGGTGAGTTCGTTCTTGTCGTTGTTGTTCTGGTTGATCGATTTTGGTTTCGTCTTGCTGTACATCTTGTTGGTCATCCTGACACTCCAAGGGATATAAATGTACGATTGATCTTTGAAGTACGTTTTTGTTGGGTATTAGGATACGAGCAGCCCTTTCCTCATCGTCTTGACTTTTTACCATTTCAATTATTCTTCCTATCTTCCACGTTCCCCTCGGTGTAGAATCCTTTACTTGTACAACATCACCGATCTTTGCTCCTTTCTGATTCTGGATTCGTGGATGTTTGTTAAATTTTTGGTTTCGTTCTCGAAAATTTAGAAGATATTGATCTCTCCATTCTTGACAAAACTGTTCCAGGTGTTTGTTTCCTTTCTTCCACGTCTCCAATAATTTTTGCACAGTGGTCATTTCTTCATTTTGGTAGTCTGTATCGTTAAGGTCATCATCTCCATCGATGTTTTGAAGAATTGGTATTCCTGTTTTTGGATTCAGTGTTAAAAAATGTGCTGGTGTGATGATTTTGTTATCTAAATCGTTGTCCACGTAAACGAGTGGTCGGCTGTTCACAACACTTTCAACTTCTGTGATGATCGTTTGTAGCTGCGTTAATGACAAATGAAGTTTTCCAATGCTTTTCTTCAGTGCCATTTTGGTCGTTCTAGCGAGTCTTTCGTAGAACCCTCCCATATAAGGCGAAAGTTCAATTATGAATTTCCATTTGATTCGTTTTTCGCTGAGATAACTATGTACCTGTGGATCATTGACGATGTTCTTCCACACAATGTCGATCGTATTCTTTGCTGCTTTGAATTGTGTTGCGTTGTCAGATACGATTTTGTCGGGTTTTCCTCTTCTTGCAACAAATCGTCGGAGTGCTTCGAGAAAACGTTCTGCAGACATGTCTTCTACTACTTCTAGATGTACTGCACGAACAGCGGTGCAAGTGAAAAAGCAAATCTATACTTTCCTTTGAAGTCCTTCGTTTTTTATGTAAAGCGGTCCAAAATAATCGATTCCCGTATTTGTGAAGGGTGCTGATACGTTAACTCTGCTCTTTGGCCATGGTGATATCGGCTTGACTTTTTATGGTCCTCCTTGAAATCGTATGCATGTCAAACACTTCTTTAATGTTATTTTCACGGCGGTTCGTCCTTGTGGTACCCAGTATTTCTGTCGTAATCGCGCGAGTGTGTGTACGGTTCCTCCGTGACATATCTCGGCATGAGTCTTGTTTATCAAAAGTTTCGTGAAATGTTCTTCTCTCGGTAACATGATTGGTGATTTTGGTTCCGCTGGTAAATTTGAGTTTGCTAGTCTTCCATTTAATCTGATGATGCCATCTGCAAAGATTGATGGATTGAGCTGGTTTTGCTTCTGTTTTTCGTTCAATTGTCCGTTCTTGATGTAATGTTTTCTTTGTATATGTTTGATCCAAAGCGATTCGGCTTCGTTAATTTCTTCAGCGGTCAGTCCTTTTTTCTCTTGACGATTTGTTCTTGTTTTCTTCTTTGTATTTTTGATAATCTGTTGGCGTAAGCCGTGACTCTAAGAAGCGTAGTAAGGGATGCATACCTCGTTTTGTCAATTTCAAATGGTGAGAAGGTCGGTTCCACTTCGGGTTGTGCTGCTGCAATTTCAAAGATAACTTGTTCTTCTTCATTATGGTCTTCAATGCTTGGGTCAAAAACTTCAGTGTTCCACTGTGGCCATTCGTTTGGTTTCTGTACTAACAATTCAGGTCAATTCCACCATAATTTGTTAATTTTCAGATCTTCAATTGATGTTCCACGTGTTGGTAGATCGGCAGGATTGTGTTTGGTATTGATGTATCGGAAAGTCACGTCATTCTTTTCGGTGATTTCTTTAACTCGATTTCTAACAAATACGTCATTGTTTTCTTTCTGTTGAAGCCATTTCAAAACACATTGTGAGTCTCTCCATATAGTTTTACCAGTTTCTTCAAGTTTCAGTTCTTTGGCGATGAATCGTAAACATCTGACTCCTATCAGTGTCGACATGAGCTCAAGTCTTCGAATTGTCAACTGTTTCTTTGGTGCATTTCTTGATTTGGAGAAGATGAGGTTGGTGTGTATCTTTCCATTGATTAGATTAGGTAGATTGCTGTTGCAAAGGCTTTGTTTGATGCATCACAGAATCCGAGCAGCTGACTTTTCTCGTTTCCGATGAATCTTGGCAGTTGTATTGTTGATAGTTCATTCAACTGTTTTGTCAATTCTTCCCATATTTCTATGTCCTTTGATTCTAAGGGATCATCCCATCCCATTTCCTTTTCCCAGAGTTTTTGGAGAAAAATCTTCAGCTTAATTGTAACTGGTGTCAACATTCCTAGCGGATCGTATATTGACGCAATAGTAGTAGCTAACACTTCACGTTTTGTCATTGCTGGTTTGATTTGATTGAACTTCCTTGTAGAAATTGACAGTTCATCAGTGTTTGAGTTCCAAACTAATCCAAGTACCTTTGTAACTTTCGCTTCTACTTGATCCTCTAGTGCGATTTGACTGTTGACTTCTTTCGAACTCGTTAACCACTCTCGTAAATTCATTGAAGCATCATGAAATAAGGCTTTCGCGTTGTGATATAAGTCTACAGCATCGTTCTCGTCGTCAGTACCAGTAATGATGTTGTCCAAGTAGATGTTGTCCAAGTAGATGTTGTCCTTTATTTCGTCTGCTACTGGAGCTTCGGCTTCTTCTATATGATGTTGAATAGTTGCACCAATTAGGAATGGACTCCAGATGATTCCGAATGGCAATCTTGCGAAGCGATAGATTTCTAGGTTATGATCCGAAACTGGCTTGGTGACATCTTTCAACCATAGAAACCGTGTTACATCTCGATCGGCGTCATGAATTCCGATTTGGAGAAAAGCTTTTTCGATGTCAGCAATCATTCCGATTCTTTTCGTTCGAAATCTTAGCAGTAATCCACACATTCAGGCTTTTGTTCCCCTTTTTCGTTTTTGCCGATGCATCGTAGACGATCCTGAGCTTTGTCGTTGCATTGTCTGGCTTGATGACCCCGTGGTGTGGGATGTAGTGTTTCTTATTCTTGTTGTTTACTTCTGACGGTTCAATTTTCTCGATGACACCCTTCTCGATCTGTGCTTTGATTGCATCGTCGTAGCGATGTAGGAGTTCGGGGTCTTTTTGAAGATGTTTCATCAGTGATTTCAATCTTCCGAGTGACAGTTTGTAGTTTTCGGGCAACAGAGTTTGGTCTTCGTGACGCCACGGCCAACTGACGGAGTAACGGTTTTCTTCCTTGGTTATTGTATTCTTACACATTTCCATGGCAATGTCATCCTTCTCTTTCGTGTCGCTTGGCTTGATTCCGATTGATTCCAGCTTCCATAGATCCTCCAAATTTGGTTCAAATGTTGTTGAGTCGTTTTTTGTTTTTTGGCTGGGGCTCGACTTGTTGTGGAAACTACAAACATTGCGTTTTCATCTTGTTGGCGGTTTTCTGTTATTGTCCTTCCGGATACGATCCACCCCACCTTTGATTTCAGCAGGTAGAGGTTTTCTTGGATTTTTCTTCTTGCTCCAAGCACGATTTCCTCGTAGTAGTCGTTTCCTATCAGGAGTCCAAGGTTGTATGTCTCGAAACTTGTTTGAATTGTGTCTGCAAGTTCAAATTGATATTTCAGGTTCTTTATGTCCTTGATTTTCAATGGTGTTCTTTGCAGTAGGCCAGTGATTTGCTTTATAACAGTTGCTGTGATTTTGATGTCTGGTCCAAATTTCGTTCTCATGATTAGGTTCACAGTTGGTAAAGTTTTTTCGTTTCGTTTAGTCATTCCAAATGTGTTGACAAAAAATTTCTGCTTGTGGACTGGCTTTAAATTCAACGCGTTAATTAACTCCTCTGAGATGTATGTCCGCGAGCTTCCTGAATCGAAGAATGCACGTGATGTTGCTGTTGTTTTGTCACCTTCCATTGTGACCAGTGCTGTCTTCATTATCACTGTTTCTCCAATTGCCATCATTCCACTCTCGGTCTCGTTTCCTACTGTCGCTGTTGTCTTCGGGTCGTCATTTTGTTTGAATTTCTTCGGGCAAAGTGTTCGATGATGTTTGTCTTTTTCACCACAATGCACGCAGATTTTTCCTGAAACTTTGCAATCCTTTATCTTATGGTCTTCTTCATGTATCTGAGGCATCTGTCCTTCAGCTTTCTTCTTCTGGATTGTATGTCTGTGTATTGCTGGCACTCGTCACTCCAATGCTCACTACCGCAAAATATGCATTTCCGTCCGTATTTTGTTTTGGTATTTTTACTAGAAAGTAATGTCTCTCCTGTAAAATTGCTGTTCATATTTGCTGATTTGTTCGTTTGCTGTCTTGGTGATTCGTCATGTCTGCAAAAGAGCTTCATTTCAAGATCGCATGCTTCTTGGTTGTTAATGTGGCGATGTAGGAATTTTCTGAACCTTTGGACAGTCCATTCTTCATCTTCCGGTTTCATCTTTTCTAATTGGAATAGTACACTGCGCGGTAGTTTTGATGTCAGTATGAGGACTTGACTGTGATTTTCATCTTCTCCAAGGGACTTTAAACATATGAAGCAACAAGCATGTTCATCATTTCTGCGTAATGAGCGTCTTTCATAAATTGTTTTCGTCCGTATCTTTCTTTCAATAGCTGAACAGCCACGTCATAGTTATCGTTGGTCAGTTCCAAACCTGATAGTATCTCCCTGTTCCTTGAAGTTGGCTTCTCAAATAGTTAAACTTGTCCACGTTGTGAGGTCCTTGCGGATGTGTACGGTGGATTCAAAGGTGACCCAAAATTCTGTCCATTTCAAAATGTCTCCGTAAAATTTCGTTGGGTAGATCTTGGGTAATTTGACGGTCACCTTGGCATTTATTTTCATCGTTGTGATCTTTCTTTCGGTCTCTACCTTTGCTTTCTCTACGTTTAGTTTTTCAATGGCGATCTTTTCTTCCATTTGCAGTTTTGTCAGTCTTTCCTCAGCACCTATACGCTCCATCTCCAAATTGTAATTTCGCTCCTTTTCACGTTCTTCAGCCTGTAATTTGATTCTCTCCGTTTCGTGTTCAAGTTGTTTCTCCTCTGCTTCACGTTCGAGTTTCTTTTTCTCAGCTTCCTGTTCCATTTCACATTCACGTTCACGTTCTTGTTGTTTCATTACGTCAATATAATGTTCAAAATCGTCAAGAATATCCTCAGCTTCGACTTTGAAGTTCTCATATTCATTAATATTATCCTCGTCCTTGTCTTCTGCTTTTTCATACGCTTCAATGTCCTTTTCGAATTGTGCTTTCTTCTTTTCCAAGCGGTTCTTCAATCTTAACAGTTCATTAACATCATATCTTTCCTTCTCCAGACACTTTTTACCTTCATCGATCTTTTCGCGTAGCCTCTGTTTTGAACATTCGACTCTCTTTATTTCCATTGTTCTCTTGTTAAAATTCGTGTTTCTCTTGTTTACAATTGTTTGATCGTCTAGAATATTCGATATAATAGTTCTTTTGTTAAAAAGAGATGTTCTTTGTGAATAATTGATGAATTAAATCTCGTTTCTTCTTGATCTTTCTTTTTTGTTATGTTTACTACTTCTGTGTTATTAAACGTTCTGTGAGAAAAATGTCTCTTCGTGTTGTGTTTTTTCAATGTTGTATCTCTTGTCTTCGTTAAGTTCGTTTGTCTACGTAAAATTCTTTCTTCTTCGTTTCTTTTTTCGTTGTTCTTCTCTTCATAAAATATTTTTCGTTCGTTACAGCTAACTCAGTATCTTCGAACCACCCTCTTCTACCAAATGTTGCGACAGATCAATGAATTAGCCTTAAAATCTTTTTGTAATCGTTTCTTTCGTATGTACACCTTTCTCTTAATACAAACCTGATCTAAATATTGGTTTCTACGTTTATATACCCTAGCATAAAATAACTAGAATGTTCGATTCTAGAAATATATTATTGTAACAGTAAACAAAAGATCTATTGTTCTATTATGCTCAATGTTCGTGCGCTGAATCACTATTCGATTGTTCTCGAATTTTATCGTGATTATTTAGCGTTTTAATTGTTCAAAAAATAATCACTGGGCAAAAAGCCAACTTTCCCATATGGGAAATTTAGAAAATGTCATATTTCCTAAATTTTTTGATAGGAAATG